>VYZS01040973.1:19693-39139 GCA_013400695.1 Neodrepanis coruscans | reverse complement strand
GTGAGTTCCAGCTGCCTGCAGGGCTGGGGCTCCATCTGGCCCAATTATTCCCCAGGGCAGCAGAAGGGATGGTGCAGGGGGTGGAGTCCAATGTATCTCTATTTAATTTTCTCGTTTCCCTCCCTTGGATCTCTAGAAATGACTCAGTGCAGGATGCTGTGTTTTCCTCTGCCCATCGGGGGCTAAAAACAGCCTTTGGAAAATTCAGAGGACAGACTGAGGAGGGAGCTATCCCTGGGGTCTCAAGGGATCATCTTTCCAAAGTGACACCTCTTTCAGCTGGGAGGTCCTGTGTGTGCCAGAGATGCTTTATATTCCAGTGGGGAAACAATCCATCTAAACCAGGGTACCACTGACTTGCACACAGTCATGGACATAGATGTCCCAGGAGCAGCCCGTGTGCGTGTGGTTGCCCCTGCTGGGAAGGCTTCCTGCTTTTGGATACTGGAGAAAGCAGGTGGCTGTGTGGTGAAAGGAGTATGAATTATGTCAATTAGGTAAATAAGGCAGCAGTGACCCCGGGAAGTCACTGCGGATGGGAAGTCAAGAGGGTTTGTGATGACATCTTGCACCCAAAATAGATGCATCCCTCAGCTGGAACCTTGGAGGCGAAAAAACGAGCCCTTCCCAGGTGTTTTGGACAAAGGGGAGATGGTGTCTGTGAGAAAGGAGGTCTGGAGAGAGCTAAGGAGGGGCAGTGGTAATTGCTTTCACCTGGAGCTCAGGCCTCTGAGGAGGAGAAGGGCTGTGTTGTTTGCTGGACAAGGAGGACTCTGAAGGGCTTGTGTGTAAGGATCATTCCTGTTGGTGTGGAGAGCTGCTGTGGGGTTCCACAGAGGGCAGGTGAGTGGGGCTGCTCCTCACAGAGCGTGGTTGTCATTGCTGTCAACCCTGGTCAGGGGACACCATGTCACACCCAGCCCCAGTGTGGCATGTGGAAACCCACACCCATGGGGCATGTGAACTGCAAATGGGGTTCCTCCCACAGTAGAAGGAACTAGGGGCAAAAGCAGGCCCCACTGTGTGGAAGACTTTCCCCCTGCTGTGGCTGCAGAAAACATGATGGAGACTCAAAGGATGAATCAAAGCACACCTTTTTCTCCACTGATGAGGATGAGTCCCAGCTCTAAGGTGAGCCCTTGGCTTTGGTGGGGTGTCCTGTTCTTGGGGTTTCTTGCAGAGCACAGCTGTAGAGCTACCTTCCCACACTCTCTGCAAACTCCACCATCTCCAAATAAAGTTTCCTAGCACTTCAATTTGAGTGAGTAATTCAGCCAACTCAGTTTTAAGTGCTCCTGCTCATAGTTCATTTTGTTTGGATAACTAGTCAATGATATATTGGATCACTAGACTCCTTCTTTTTAAAACTTATTTACTGTGTTTGCCAAAAACCAATTTGCAGAGTAACTGATTATCTTCCTTAGCAAAGAATAGTGGGAGCAGGGAGTTGACTCAGAATTGTCTCAGTCCTTCGCAATGAGTTGTGTCATTCTTGCAGTTTATTCTTGTTTAATCCAGTGCTTTGGCAGAGGTTTCTGTAGTGCTCTCTCCTATCTGTAATATGGCAGTGCCCCAGTGCTTGTTCCTTGACTCTGGTTGAGTCTCTCTAAATCATCTTCTTTTCCAAACAGAATAAAACTGCTGTTGTGATAAGTGCAAGCTTTAGAGTGCTTAAATTCTTCTCTGTCAGGTATACTGGTCATTTTAAGTCCACAGATTTAATGTGTGATCCTGCACACACTCACTTGCTGTCAAGAGCAGCAATGTCGAAGGTGGGGTAGAGCACTTGTTCTGTGCCATGAGCCTTTGCAGACCTTTCTTCTGCTGCCTTTTTTCTGGATGTGGAAATGTGCACATGGGACCAGACAGAGAAAACCCAACGGGGATCTGGAGGATGCAGCATTTGCAGGATCAGGCCTTGAGCTGTAATCCAATGAGAGCAATGAATTACTCAAATGACAACCTGCTCTGCTGTAATCAGTGACAGGCAAGTTTAATAGATCAATTTGTTATTTAGCTGCTACTCTATTAGGCTGACAGATTGCCTTGTCTCTGATGGTAGCTGGTGTTTGGGCTTTGTCTGTGAATTCTCTAGTTTGTGTTGTATATGGAAGGCATCTAATATCTCAAATAAAAGGCAGGGGGTCCTAATAGCAGCCTGATGACCTTCTCTGCAGATGTGGGATATTTGTTGCACTGCTGGTGAGCTGCAGGTACCTGCTGTCAGGCTTGTTTGCTTACCAGAGCACTTGTATTTGTCTAAGATGCATCATGGGGTTGGGATCTTCCAAGATTCAACTGCAAAGGTGCAGAGTTAGTCCCCAAATACTCCTGTATTGCAGGGGCAATAAGTGGTGTCTGGTGAAGGTACTCCCTTCCTATTCTTATATCCTCATATTTCTGCTTATGGCCAGAAGCAGGAAGGCTCATTCCTTTGAGGGAAGAAACCCCACAGGACCTGGCTGCAGGGTAACTTGCCCCAAGTCATTCTCCCACAGCTCTGCAACATCTAGTTTGTCTTTATATCCCCACATTCTACAACTTGAGTTTCTCCTGGAGCTCCTGGATTGATTTGTCTATTTGGGAATGTTCTGCCTGAATTGTCCCATCCTTCAGGGTTCTGCTGCCCTGTGATTCCTCACAAGTCTCTCAGCTCTGCAGCTGCAATCATGTTAGCAACATCACACCTCAGGGCCAGGGGGTTTTTGCTAATGTTCCTGTAGGTCTGATAGTTGCTTACAGCCATTAGAGAGAAGCTTTTGCTGATGGTAAGTAAGTTTTATGCTTTTTGGGAGAGCTGTTGGAAAAATTAGTTAGAAATGGGTATTTGTATTTCTTTGAAAATCAAATGTAAACTTCAGTCCACAGTGACAAATGATGTTGGTGTTTCACATCTGTGTTTTATGCATGCCTGAAGTTGTTCTTGGCAAGTGGTAGTGGCCTGAGCCTTGAACCTCAGGGCAACTCAGTGTTCTTGTCCCTGCTAGGGATGTTGTAATACAGATGATGCAGTGTTGGAAGAATCTGTGGGACTTACCTGTTGAAAAAATAGAGACACAGAAAAGTATGAATGCTTTTGTAAAGAGAGTGATTTTGCTCTTACACTGTTTGTTTTGTTTAGTAAAACAAAGAGAAATTCCTTGGCCCAAGTATAATGCTCTGCTTTCCAGGGATATTGGTGGTGTGTCCAGCATACCTACCATCCTTTGCTGCCATTAATCAGGAGCTCTGTGGCTCTCCAAGGCACCACAAAAGCCTGTTTGTAGAGCAAGAGCTCCAACACAAGCATCTCCTGTTAAAAAACAAACTCAGTTACTTGCTCGACCCAGTAGCAGAAAGTGGGGCAAACTTGGAAGACATGAGGACAGAATTAAAAAAAGGGATAAGGGATGGAGAAAGGGAGAAAAGAAAATTTATATGAATGTTGCCAGATTTGTCTGGTGTGGTGCAGCACAAACAGGCTATTAAGAGTAGGAATGACTTGTTACCTGATAGTACTTTTTCTCATGTCTGCTTTAAAGAAAACACCCCTCTTTTGATATAATTTTTTCTGTGCTTTCTTCAGTAGGGTACGTACCCTCCCTGCAGACTGCTCACTTGAAATGCATCCCTTCCAGTCTTGGAAACTGTCTGTGAACCTAAAGGTGATGTACACTGTAACTGAGCTTCCAGGAAAAGAGAGAGGTCGCTTGGACAGGATGGGAAGTGGGGGACACATCCTCCAGCAAACAGAAATTTTTCTGCCGCATTTTCCCTGTCCCAGAAAAGTGCTGTTTCTAAGGGGAAGCAGGGAATAGCTATGCTGGCCCAGTGCCATCCCTAGTTGGGGTTTTCCCCCCCCTGGATGGTGCAGTGACCCTGGGAGACTGTTTCCCCCTCCAGCTGCTCCCCAGGCAGGATCGTTGCTATGGGCTGGACTAACTTTTTTTTTTTTTTTTTTTTTTTTTTTTTTTTTTTTTTTTGCGATGCACCTCCCTGCTATAAGTGAGAAAGCAGCGGCTGTCCCGCTGGACATCCCAGCCCCGCCGCCAGGCTGGAGGCACAGCCCTGGACCAAAGCGCTCCCGTGTCCGTCCCACAGCCGCTCGCAGGGCTCGATCCATCCCTTCCCTCCTCCCGGCAGCAGCCGCCTCACAGCAGCTCCCAGGCTCTCCGGCAGCCAGTAAGAACATGCCTTCCCCTCTCCCTCTCGAGCATCATCTCGCCGAAGCGGGTCAGGGAGCGTTTCAGCATCCCACGCTTCGCAGATCTTTGGATTTCAGGGGTTGTGCTGGTCTTTTCTCTGCCCTGTGACTGCTCTGATGGAGAAGGGTTTGTGAGAGCAGGGATGGGGAATGGGAAGTCTGTGAATGTGTAACCTGATTCTCTCTAGCAAGCAGTTTCTTCTTGGATCACTGAGTTAACCTCAGAAACTTCCTGTTTTACGGGATTTTTTAGAAATGGGATTTATCAAAATTCTTGCGTCTGATTTCTCTTGCCTCCTCTTTTTCTGATATCTATATTCCCTCCTGGAAGATGGTTGCTTTGAAAGTAGAGTCAGCCACTGGGTTATAAATGCAAATTTTCCCTTTGCTTCTGAGCTGAGCTGATGTTCAGGGAGTGTTTGCAGTGGTACTGAGCTGTGTAAAGAGCTATGTGCTGTCCCGGGCAGGTGATGTGCTGTCACACTATGCTTTCCCGGGCAGGTGATCAGATGTGTCTGTTTGAAGCTTTTAAGAACAGCTGGGGAGGAAATAGCTGAAGCAGAGGCTGTTTTGTAGGCGCTCAGGTGATATAAGAAACAATCCTTGGGAGCAGGCTGGCAGTAGCAGAATTGGGGAATATGGAAATGAAAGCTTTTACCTAATAATTATCACACTTTCCTTGTTCTTTCTGTATTGTGGAATACCAGGCAGTTGCAAAATTGCAGCTGTCCCCATGTGAATTCAAACACCTCTGTCTTTACACAAGTGCTGCACCCTTGTATCTGTTTAGATTTGGGGAGTCACTTGCATGAATGAAACTGTATTCACCCATTCACATATTCATGTGTTTGCAAGATGGGTGTTTCTGTCATTAATCTTTCCTTTAGTAACTGGTCAAAAGATAAGTTAGTGACTCTGGTCCAGTGTTGTGTAAGCAGGAAACCAGTCTGTGGCTTAGAAAGGGATATGGCTGCTTTTTAAGCCACTGAAATCTAGCACATGGAATGGAGAAAATTATTAAAACAATCCATCTACCAATTAGTCTTTTACCCTGTTTTGAGAGGAAAAGTGGTTTTTTTAAAAACAGCAACAAAAAAACTTCCGAAAGGAAGCTGATTAAATTCTTAAGCCATGATGTACAAAGCAAATAGCTGATCAGGCAACCAAATATGGCTTTAAAACTTCAGCTTTCTTTTGTAATGATAAAAGCACCCACGTACTTCACTTCAGAGACAACACCCTTTTATTTTCTTTTTTCCCAAATACAGCATTCTTGAATATAAACCAGTTCCTAATTTCTCCTTAAGGAGCTCAGAAGTTCCTTCTTGACTAATGCCTGCTAGAGAAATGTGGGTAGGTGTTTCAGAGCTAGCATCACATGAGCAAAAAACCCCTAAATCCCTCAAGATCTCAGTTGCAATAAAAAGTTAATTACTCAGATTTTTGACTGTGGCTCTGAGGAATGAGTTCAGGGCTGGTGTTTTACAGCTGGCTTCTGACTTGCATTGGTCCTAGGAAACTTTGGCTGGGGAAAGTTTTTAGGATTGGGCTCTTGAACTGTTTCTAACAGAAGTTATTCCCTGCTGTGAACGATGGCTGGATGGCTTGTGTCCACAAATGCTGGTATAATTCTGTTCCTGGATGTAAATAATGGCAGCTGTTCAAAAGGAGGCAACGTTTAGGGTACTCAAACACTTGAAAATGAACACTCACCAGCATATCTTGGCTGGCCTTTATTTCGGAAGCAGCCTTTCCATAAAACTGTACCATGAATGGAAAACCCAGGCATGCGGTACAAAAGCTTCAAGGAACTGACCTCCTTGTCCCCAAGATGAAACTTCCTTTTGCATTATAGAATAGTTTGTGTTGTAAGGGACCTTTAAAATCCATTTAGTCCACCCCTACCTGCTGTGAGCAGGGACATCTTCAAGTAGATCAGGTTGCTCAGAGCCCTGTCTAACTTGGCTTTGAACACTGCCAGGGATGGGGCATCTACCACTTCTCTTGACAACTTGTGCCAGTGATTGACCAGTTTTGACAATATAAAGAAATCTCCTTCCTTATCTCTAGTTTAAATCTTCTCTCTTTCAGTTTAAAACCCTTTCATCTTGTCCTATCACAGCAGGCCCTGCTAAAATCTTGTCCTCTCTTCCTTATAAACTCACTTTAAGTATTGAAAGGCTGCAGTAAGGTCTCTCCAGAGCCTTCTCTTCTCCAGCTGAACAATCCTGACTCTCTCAGCCTGTCTCCATAGGAGAGGTATTCCAGCCCTCTGAGGATCTTTGTGGCCTCCTCTGGACTCACTCCTTCCTGTGCTGGGGACCCCAAAACTGGATGCAGCATCTTGCACTCCCACTTCCCATGATACCTGTGTGATCAGAAGGTTGTTCCCTGCCACAGGATATCTCACAGCCCTTTCTGTGCTGTGTGAATGCTGGGGGAGACTTGTGCTCCTTTGGTGTGGCTCTTGGGTACCATGGCTGTGATTATCTTTCCTGTCTCCACCTTGGAAACACATACTCACTGTCAGGTCCTAGCACCAGGTGGGAGCTGGGACATGGCTGAAATTTCCAGTGCTTAACTGGTGACAGCTAATGATGTGAGCCAGGAATAATATTGTCCCTCCTGCAGTAGCCTGTGTGAATTATGTTCTTGCAAGTTTACTCAACATCCAGTGGATGCATTGGGGGATTTAGGTGGAAAATTCCTCTGATCTTTGCTGATGAGACAATCCAGTCCAGCCTGTGTTTAGCATTTACCTTTTTGTGGTGCTGCTTAGCCCTGAAGTACCAGTAACATTAAATATGGCAAGATAAGCTTCACCACCAGCAAAGTGTGCGAAGTTTGCTCAGGATTTTGATTGGTTTTGATTCAATTGCTCCTAAATCAGAGCAGATCCCTGGAGAGCAGTGGGCAAGTCCTGGCTGGCTGGTGCCAGGCTCCCTCTGGGGGTCACCCTGAGATGCTGATGTCTGGAGTGGACTCAGTTTTGCTTGAAAAGATAATGGAAATCACGTCAGTATAACATAATAAACAGTCCCAGAAATGACCTGTGATTTTACAATAAAAAATGCGTTGTAAGTAAAAATACTTCAGCTTGATTCATTGGGATCTCTTTCTATTTCATTTCTCTCCTATAGAATATGAAGACAGGGAGAGCAACAAAGCAGAAATGTCTGAGATCAGTCATTTCATGTCTGATTTTGGTAGAGGGAGTGTGGGAAAAAGAAAGAGACCTCATATTTCTTTTACATACTCTGTTCAGAGAGGAGTTTGAAGCAGATGGCTCTTGAGACACTGGGACTCTAAAGAATTAAATACTATCTAGATAAATGCATGCTTCCATTTCTGCAGTATGGTTTTAGAAGGACTGTGCCATATATTCAGGATTCAGTTCTTTTATACTTGGATCCACTAAAACCCCTGTTTGCAGCCACTTGTCCGGGTGTAGGACCAAAGGCACTCAGGCTTCCCTGGGGCTCAGAGATGGGATTAACTGGGATATTTTGTAGATGAGCAGCCCAGAGCCGGCTCTGGGGATATTACTGCAATTGGCTTCTGTGGGAATGAATTGGAGCTGGGAGGCCGAGGCTGGTCTGTGATGAGCATTTCTCTCTGCTAAGCCTCTGCCTGAGTCTGAAGTCCTGCAGATTTAGCAAAAATATGACGTGTAAATTGGTGGAATAAAGTCCCTTAATGAAGGATTATGGGTTGCTCAGTGCAGGGACGGGGTGTCTAGAGGCAGTCACAAAGTTGGGCTAAAACAAGATCTGGATGCTGTGGGAGGATAAACAGGCAGAGTGTAAAGAGGGGAGGGAGTGCAGGAAAACAGTCTTGTCCAGCATCATACCCTCATTTCCAGGGGATGCAGGTGCTGTGCATACCACATGCTCATCCTTTCCAGTTCCAAAGGCAAAAATCTTCTATCAGAAACTCATTTTGCTGCTTGATGTATTTCCTACAAAGGCTTTGCTCTGCTCCAAGCTGCTGTGTGGAAAGCCACAGAAAAGCTCTTGACAGGTCGGTGTTCACCCTCCCTGTGTGTCCCTGCAGCAAGCACTGAGGAGGATTTGGCCCTTGATTCTTACTGCCAGAGTGATTCTGGCAAGTATGATGCCAGGAATGCTGCCAGAGCAAATTCCCCCTGTCAGAGCAAGAGAGTGTGGTGTAGTCTGGGGGACAAACGTGTGGATGGATGGATGGATGGATGCTCTTATGCTTCTCCAGCCTTTTCATCTCCATCTGAAGAGATGGGAAATAGTGTTTGTGTCCTATGACAGGACAGAGCTAAAATTACATTTAGGGCTTTGGAGATAATCAAAAGTAGGGCGAGCACTGCACTACAGCCATGCTGGAATGGGATATACATGGTCCTGAGAAAGCTCTCTTTCAAGAAAGGCCAAACTAAAGAGTGTCTTGGAAACAGCTGGAGAGCCTAGGGCAGGATTCCTGGCAGTGATGGAGCTGCATCCTGGGGTGGAAGGGCTGTTATTTTGCTGTTTGCCTGAAGGGAAACTTTAAGGCAGAGTTACAATTTTGGTTTGGATGCTGTTACAGAATTGCATTATTTTTGTAAACAGGAAATTCAAAACCACTTGACTTTGGACTAGTGTTTTCAGAAAACCCACTCGTTGCACTGATGTGCCTGGGGTTTTTTTGATTCCTTGAGGTGACCCCAGTGATTGTTTCAATTTGGGGTGCATCTGGCTTCCTGCTGCTTGGCAGAGCCAACAGCCCTTACCTGTGAGGGATTAAAAGTGGTGGGACACTGTTGCATCTGTGGTATGCTGGGATCATATGCAGAGAATACCAGTTGTCACCCAGATATCTAAAGAATAGGGAAAAACTATTCCTGCTGGGAATAAGCACCGCAGAGCAACTTTTTTGCTTCCTGTTTTCTGGTATCTTTCTATCATTGGAAAGGGGAAATGAGCGGGGTGGAAAAGAGGAGACTAAAATCTGCTTCACAGGAGGCTGCCTAAAAGGTGTAGCTTGAGATTTAATAATTTGGATCAAAATGTTTCAGAGCCAGTTTACTTGTTGAACTGCAGTTAGAGTGAAACGAATCTGTTCTTATGTCCCTACTGTGATATGGATGGGGAGGTAGAACAGGAAAAATAGCTAAAAAGACAAAATAAAATAGAAAAGCTTTCCTTTATGGAAAACCCACCTAGTTATTTTCAAGACATCAGAGACCTTCATGCTCCATAATGTTTTGATGTACAGAGGAGCTTCAAATATTGGCTGTGTGGTGTCTGTCTCCTGAAATGATGGATTTAAGAGACCCTCATTCACAAGCAATTGCACGTGCTTGATGTGCCAAGAGACTCCTGAAGGGAGGCACAGTTGGTAAAGGGATCTATAATCCACCCATTTTGCTTCAAGCTACCTCTAGCATAGAAGCAGCTGCCCCAGGGTGTGAGGTTTCTTGTGTTACCCCAGTGTCTCAGCTGCAGAGAAGTTCAGAGCTTCTAGCAGAGCAAAAATTGCTGTCCACTGTTTTGCTTGGACAAAACAAAAAATCCACTCAACCCTCCAAAAATCTGACTTATGAACCAGAGTGCTGGACATGCCTTTCTTCCTGTGCTAGGAAAAACAAAAATGGTTCATCACACTAAAACCATGGCTGGTCCAGCCAACAGTGGTTACTAGTTGACTTTCCTGCAGAGAGTTGGCTCCCAGCTCTTCTTCAGGGCCTTCATTTGGGAATATTCAGTTTTCATGTGCTTCCAGTGGTCTCTGACCAAAGATCCCCTTAACTCTGAAACCACCCTAAATATAGCTCCCCCATTGCTGGGAGGATAATAATGTCCTTTCTTTTAAAGAAATGCCCCAAGTTGTGGGAACCATCCAGCCTTGGCAGGCTGCTCACAAGGCATTTGCTATTTATTTACCTTGGGACTGGCTGCCCCTGGCACTTGTTGCCATCAGCCGCCTTTCTTATCTGTTCTTTTCTATAATAAACACTGCAGCAAAGGTTTGGAATTAGTCACTTCAGAGGCACTGCCTACCTTCCTTTCCAGCTTCTGTCTTATCGTCTCATTTTTGGACTCTTGAACCTTTTCCACTTTGTTCTGTGCCTCTTGGTTTTCTCCTCATTTCACTGACACAGAAAAGAGCTCATTAAAATTCCCAGTAGGTGTGTCATTTCCAAGGCTGCCAGTATGCCAGGAAACTGCCCTGGGACAGCTCTGTGCACTCACACTGGTGCTGCATGCTACAAAGATTTTTCTAGCATGCCTTACCTAATTCAGTGGATGGGTTTAATGAATTTCTGGCTGATGCCTCTTCAGATGAAGAGCCCATGGAGGCAGTGTTGAGATCCTGGGAGCATCTCTAGGGCCTGGCACTGTGTCCTGCTCATTAGCACAGTATTAAATGCAGGGCACTTAATGATTTGGGAGAATGCAGAGACAGCACCTCCATAAAACAGGAGTGCGGTCCTCATTCAGAGATTGAGTAATTCCTCCTGCTTTGCTTCCACTTAGAAATTCCCAGGTGATCTCTAAGCACTGTACTGATATGGATCTTGCTTCTGACATTACCATAGGAGAGGCAGTATTGAGCAGTCCAGGGTGCAAGAATTCCTCTCTCTCTCTGGTCTCATCTCACTTTAAAAATGCAGAGAGCTGTATATTTCACTGAACTAATGCAAATACAGTTTCCTGTCTACCTTGCTCTGCCTGTTGAAAGCCAGTCACTCTTCCCATGGAACAGCCTGCCAGGTAAATGCCACTTGATGGATAAGATATTTCAGTGCTTCCTCTGGAAATGTCCAGGATAGCAGCATAGGAGCAGGATGGGAGAGCAGCCCATGTTCACCTCACAGCAGCACAAAGGCACTCTCTTAAGATCTGTTTGGATTTGCTTTGTTGGGTGCTTGAGCATGTCATCCACCCCTTGCCATAATATTCTCTCTCTTATACCATTATCACCACAATGATCTAGAGCTGAAGGTGGAAGCTTTGGATCTTTCTCTGTGATAGGTTCTTGCAGTGGATGGGGTGACACAGCCTGCCTGCTTTCATTTTGGAAGGCTGGACTGGGTGCTTGATCACTGATTGCATATCTTGACCAACATTTCAATATACTGGACTGAGCTGGTTGGGGCAGAATTCTTCTTTCTTGCAAAAACACATTCAGTAAAAAAAAAGATTTAAAAATCCAGCCAAGACCTTCATTAAATGTGAGAGGCGATTTGAGAGCTTCTGGTCTGTATCTTGGCACAAGTCTAGGTGTGATAGAAAAATGGACCCAGCTGATCTCTTTCAAGCATTCTACAGGTTGCAGATGGGAGCAGGAAAATACCCTGGGATTAGTCCAACTTCTCTGGCTTTTCAGTGCCCTTTGTGCTGGTGCATGTGGAGGAAATTCCTGCCCAAGACCATAAACAACCATCAAGTCCTATAACTGTCCTGTACACTTATAGTCCTGACATGTGAAGTGAAGCTGATGATAGCTGGTGCTAGTGGATCTCACACTGTCAGACCCTCCTGATACTTCTGGGGAAAGATATTTTGATTTTTGGCTTGAGAGGATTGCAAACAGCATCCCTGTGGTTACTCTGATGTGCTGGAGGAGCCTATAACACTTGTCTGTTGTTCGGGGTGGCAGGGAGCTGCCATACAGGGTCACCTGTGGTGTATGTGAGTGAAAGCCATGCCTCACACCTCCTCTCCTCAGTTTCATGTCTCTGGGGTCAGCCCAAAGGCAGCTTTCCCTCTGACCTGCAGTGCTAACACAGCCCATCTCCTGTAAATGCCATCCTGCCCTCCCTGCTCTTCCCCCTGGCTCTGTCAGTGCTGTAATGTGGGGAAGCTCTCTGTGTACTCCACTAGACACTGAAACAAATAACTAATAAATCTCTTATAAACCAATGAGTAACTTGTTTTGGTTACCAGGGAGACTTCCAAGTGCAAATTCAACCCGAAATAGCGATGAGCTCATCCTTGGAGCAGTGTCAGGTGCCTGAGCTGGAGCAGCCGGATGGAAAGGGAGCCAGTGCCAGGAATGCTGTCTGCTCCACCGACATTTGGATGCCCTGTGAGCTGTTTTGCCAAAGAGCTTTTGCCTTGTAAACGAGATTGTGCAGGGGATGGTGCATGAGGCTGGCTGCTGAGCCAGGGCTTTTGCAGTTCTTGGAAATACGGCAATGACATTCCTCATGGGTCTATGGGCTGGAGAGCCCTGGGGATGGGTTAAGGTGCTGCAAAGGTGGCCTCCTCTGTCATCTCCTCTGCCATCATCCTGGAAACCTCTCCCTGTGAAAGGATTGCGGGGTAAACAAATGCCTGACATGTAGATAAGGGCTGGTTCTAAATAGCCACTGCAGCATTTTATCTTCTGCTTTCAGCAGCTCTTTGGAGACAAGACACCACTTGTGTAATGTCAATTATTTACATGAGGTGTTTGATGTTCCTTTGTGTCACCTCTTTTTTGTGGGTTGCAGTGTTGACTGTTAACATTTGGGAGCAGGACAGACATCCCTGCAGGTCTGCAGGTTTTCCCCATGTCCCCTTCCAGCGTTTTACCTCCTTGGGATCGGGGTGTGTTTGGTTTTTGGCTGTCTCTGGACAAGTAAACCTATTGCTGTGCTTTGCAGATCCTGGATTTGACCAGGACCAAGCCTAACCTTGCTCAGCATTGGCACAAAGCAGGCAAAGTTTGCTCTAGCACAGTTAAGGAGAGAATTTGGCTCAAGAGGTGTAACTTTTTCAAAGGGACAGCAGAGTCCTTGCTGTTGCAGAAAAAGTCCTTGATGATTTGGAAACCTCACCCTTTCCCCATTGTTCTGTAGCATTCCCAGAGGGACATGGGTGCTGGTGGGCTCTCATGCAATGTGGTTGTACAAGCTGGTTTTAAAAGAAAGCAAGCAACTCTTTCACATCTGCTTTTCACATCCAGTTTTCTCTGGAATTTGTGTGCAATTAGCACTGCTTTTCTGTCCCACAGAGCCCATCCTCTAATAGCTGGATTTGGACAGCTTGCTGTGACTGTATTGAGAAGGGCTGTTTCTCTTTGCAGACTGTATTACTTGTTGTCCCTGAATTTATTGTCTTGCTGCTACTTGAAAAAGAAAACAAAATCATTTTTTGGGCCTGGATCCAGCCACAGAGCAGGGGAAGACTTAATAAAACACATAATTGCTTCAACCAACTCCATTTGGTTTATTTCTGTGTTTAAATCCAAGCTCTCTTCTAAGTATCTCACTTTTCTTACTCCAAAATTTGTGTTTAATGAATGTACCACCCCACAGACTTTGTCCACTGCTCCAAGAGTCAGCACTGATAGAAATGCTGCAATGTACAGTGCTGCTGTGAGATCCTTGGAGGAGCATGAGAGAGGAGAGGGGACCTTCTCTTGCCTCTGAATGCCCTGGCCTGGCCCTGGGGAGGTGGGGGATGAAGGTGTTTTCTGTTTCAGCAAATGAGAGATAAATGAAATTTAGCAGTTTAAGCAACCTCACCTCTCCACCCTGCTTTGGCCTAAACTGTCTCTTACCAAGTATTAGTTTACTGATCTTAACATTCCCAAGACACTAAAGGAACTCAAATTTTGCCAGGTTACAAAAAAACTATTATGGGAGTGTGTTGGGGGAGGAGAATTTCCCTGCCTTCGCCTCCAAAACAGCCTGCAGATAATGACACTCAGCTGGGATGCCACAAACCAGGGCAGGGTTCTGAAAGCCATTCTGGGCTGGGACTCTCTGGTTTTGGCTGAAATTGAATCCTAACCCTGATGAAAGACTTAAAGATATTTGTTCCTTTTTTTAGATTTGAAGCTGTATTTTCTAACCGACCCCACAGGGAATGCTTTCCAATGTAGTCCTTACCCAGCTCTGATCTTACACGATTTCCAGGGAGACTCGGGATCCTTATCACTTTATGAGATTTACATTCCTGTATCACACAGGCACTTAGAATGTATTATACCCGACTCAAGAGAAATGGCTCATACATTTTAATGCTGTTATTAGAAATTGAATTGACAACACTTATCCTCAGTGGAAATTGCTATGCAGCTTGGGGGGGGAAACGTACAGAAGGCACTGGTGGAGACTTCAGAGAGCTCTTGTCATCCTGAGATGTGTGTGCTTCTGGTGCAGTGTGTCTGCTGAATGAGAAAAGCAGGGGTTGATATACACCAGAGGAAGGGAGAAGAACAAGCGTATGGATCAGTAGCATGAGGTGAGACAGTATTGAGGCTCAAAGTATCCTAAACAACTTCTGGACTGAAAGAGAGAGCACAGTTGTAGAGAAACGTGGGATGCTCTTGCCTGTGTGTCCCAGGATGTTGTGGAGGTTCTGCACATAGAAGAGGAGACTGAAGGGACACTTCAGAGCTGTCTGCTCTGAGGAGAGATGAAAGGACAGGTATTGATCTTTTCTCGCTGGTGACCTGTGACAGGACCTGAGGGATTGGCATGAAGCTGTGTCAGGGGAGGTTAAGGCTGGATATTTGGAAAATGTTCTGCAACCAGAGGGTGGTGGAACAGGCTCCTCAGGGAAGCAGTCAGAGCCCCAAGCCTGACAGAGTTTGAGAAGCTTTTGGACAATGATCTCAGGCACATGTTGTGATTCTTGGAGCTGTCCCGTGCAGAGACAGAGCTGGACTTGATGATCCTTGTGAGTCCCTTCCAACTCAGGATATTTTATGATTCTTTATTTGCTGTCTTAGTAATAGAGAGAAAATGAGCTGGGTGAGTGCTGGCTTAACTTGGCATGTGAGTGAAGTGCTGCTTAGGTGCTCAGATTGGTCTCCCAGTCTGGCAGGGGCTCCAGCTTCCCTGCAGAAGGAGAGAGGCAAAGAGCCTGGCTGAGCAGTTCATTATGTGAACAGGGCTACACAATGGGAGGCTTGATGGGCTGACTTGCAAAATGTTAACGTGAGTGGTGGCTGACATCAACCAGCTAAGTCTGGGCAAAGGGGAGAGTTAAGTGGCATCTGTTTTGCAAGAGGAAATGTGCAAAAACACAGGACCAGAGAGGTGTCTTAGAAGGTGCATCACAGCTCCATCTCCCAGGTGAGTGGGTGCTTGTGGCCCTCCCTCCCTCTGTGGAGGGTGACCTGGAGCATGTCCCCAGACTGTCCTGGAGCACATCCCCTGGCACAGCCAGCGGGTCCCTGTGTGATGTGGTGCCAAAGAAGCAGTTGTGAATCTGAAGCCACTCCAAGGTGAAGGGTTTCCACTTCTCCTGCCCTTGTTGCTGCAGGGCTGGACATGGTCCAGCCTGGTTGAGCCTTCATTGCAAGTATCGGGATGCAAGGAGTTTGACCCTCTCTTTAATTTTAAAATGCACTTTTCTGAAGCTGGAGATAAAATCAAACATTCCCAAAGCAGAGGTTTATGAAAATAACTCTAGTGACTAATCCAACCCCTTAGGCCTCACTGGAGGAGACCTTGCAGCTTTGTTTTTCCTTGTAAAGAATGTTCAGCATATGTCCTGACAATTAGTCAGAGTGCCCAAAAATACCCCTCAGCCCTGCAAGCTGATCTCCTTCAGCTCTTGGAGCTGAGACAGACACAGGGTTATGCACTGTGGGGATTTGGGAAAGGTTATTTTTAAAATGGCAACATAATAAGGGGGATTTGGTCCTTTCAGGCACCAGTTCTGGCCAAAAACTGAAGGTGCAGACAGCCAAATGCTAATCCTGCTTGAGGCAACTGCCCAGGGTAATGGTCTGGTTCTTCTGCTAAACCCATGTGCCAGGGCTGGCTCTGTCAACTCTAAATCAGTGCTGAGGGCATGGCCCCAGAGCCTGTGCCAAGTTCGGGCAGTGCTTTGATGGTGTGCTGGATGCCAGGGAGTCTTCCCAGCTGGGATGCCAGTGTGTGGAAGGGCATGTCCTCATTGAAGCAGTGGTCTGTCTTCACCCTTAGCCAGGCACTGTGCTTCTGCTCAGCCCTTTTCTGAGGGCTTTTGCTTTACCCTTCTCTGAACACCTGAGCTGAAGTTTTCTACTCTGAGTGTTTCTCATGTGCTGAATTTCTGGAGGATGTTTTGCCAGAATCACGGTCCATCCAGAAACAGCCCTGTCTTTTCCCCTGAAAATCAAACTCTGGAAGGGGAAACACCCAGGCTCTTCAGTCCTTCAGAGTCCTACTGGTGTGGGATTTTGGCTTGGCCACTGTCAGAGGATGGAGGTCTGCAGAACTGTCTGTCCAGCAGCTTCACAGGAACATGATATGGAAAGAAACATCACTCTGAAAGCATACCTGCCCTTTGGAGACACAGTTTGGGCATCACCTGCAGCACTCACCTTGCAAGTTTTCCTTTCTGCCAGGTCCTGTTGAACAAGGGGACACTGCAAACCCATGGGGAGATGCTGGAGATCACGTGTGTTGTAACAGATATCTGGGTAGCTGCTAATTTCTGAGTCTTAGTGTGTAGATTTCCAGGGAACGACCCAGCTTTCAAGGAGTGATGAAAACTAATAGTTGAACTTCCTTCCGTGTGCTCCACAATGAGCTGTTTAACTTCTCTGGGGCAGAGCATTGCTCAGCCAACTGCCCACGAGAAGTAATTGAGAACAATTAGAAGTGCAGGGAGCATAATGGAGGCTGTGAAATACTATTTCAGTGATGGCCCAGTAACTACTTGGTGAAGTCCTGACATAAGTATTTATTGTGTGGGTACGGTAGGATTATATTGTTGTGCCTGTTCATCACACCTCATCTGTCCTGGGAGAGACTGCCACACTGCCTGGCTGGGATCAGTCTGGTATTTATTTGACAGTGACTTAAGTTACTTTTCTCAGCTCTGAAGCCAGGGCTAAGCCATGAGGGGAAAGCTGAGACGGGCAAATATTTTCCTCACGTTTGACTCCGCTGATCATTCCTCCTGCACGTGAGTGCCTCTAAACGTGAGCAAGGACAGACCCAAAGTTGGCCAAGACTGCCCTAAGGAGCTCCTCTGTCCTAAGTGTGAAGCTTTGGGATAATAAGTTTGGGAATAACCAAGTTGTGGTGCAGTCTGTTTGGCCTCAGGTCTCTTCTCAGTACCACATCACCTGGTGGAAGTGCTGTTAGTGGTTGAGAGGCAGCATAGCCTGGCCACAAGCACTGCTGAGTGGGTCTGTGCATGCTGGGGAGGAAGAAGTAAGTGCAGTATTTAAAGCTTTTTAGCTTAGTTTTGGGCTTGATGTTCTTAAAGGTAGATGAATCAGAACAACCTTGGCAGTACATGTGGATTTTTCTCCCAAGAGGAGCAAAGGAAGTCATGTCTCCTTAGGGCTGGCTGATGTTTGTGATCATGTACAGACCTGTTTTCATCTTGCAGTTTGTGAAGGGGGCTGTGGGCAGCCTGCTGAGCCTCCTAGTCCACTGTCTGCAAACTCACAGCTCCCCTCTGCAGGGAGTTGAGACAGAAAGAGATGGAAAGAGAAACACAGCTCAGGTTTAACTGAGTGCATTTAAGACTAATACAGTTATTTCTATAAGAAATTAAAAAAAAATTTCTATGCTTTTGGGACTATCCTATTTTTGAGTTTGTACTGAAGTTCTAAATCCTAACTGTTGGGACTACAGCAGGCACTCAGCATCCTTGCTGCTGGAAGATACAGTCTTGGCATCTATCTGTAGTGCATGAGAGAGGCATAGGGAGAAGAGAGCAGGGGTAGAAGGAAATGGACTTTCTTGTGCAGTAAATTCAAAGCCAGCCCTGCACAGCACCTAAAGCTGCTGCAGCCTTTCCTCACCCCAGTCTTCTGTGGAGCCTGTGTGTCCTGAGGCTGCTCCTATGGGGCTGTTTGGTACCTGTGTCCCACCACAGTGTGGCTTCTGTTCTGCAGCCAAGACAGGGAACAGGAGCTGAACAAAACTTCGGGACTACAAAGCACCTCCTGATTTATGTGCAGACACTCCCCCCAGGCTTCAGTGTCACTTGGCTTTCAGCAGCAGTAAGAGGTTTGCCATGTCAGCAACAGGTGATGGGAAGAAGTGCCAGTCAGGAGCGTGTGTGGAGGGGAGCCACAGAGCAGATGGCAGCAGGAAAATAAATTTGGAGCTGCCACAGGAATAGTCCTGGAAACAGTCCAGCCTATGGATGAAAGCAGATGGGGAAAAACTTGGTTTATATCTCTTCCCAGTTTTTTGCTTTTCTTTCAGATGCCTTTATTTCCAGCTCTGTTATCTCTTAAGCATTATTTCCTGTCTGTTACTTCACCCTCATTCCTATTTTGCTTATCCTTCTTATCTTGCCTTCTTTTCCCCCTTTTGTTTCTACTTGCGTTATATCTGAGTTCATGAGGAGTTGCCCACCCTGTGTCCGTTTCCTTATAAATCTATTCCCAGTTCCTCTATCCCTACCTCCAGAGCTGATCCCAAGAGCTTCCCTTGGCACTGAAAGGCCCAGCACACTGATCTGACCCAGCTGTGAGCAGGAGTTCAGCATGGAAGTTCAGCACCTCCCTTGCCAGGTGTTGCCCATTTCCTTCTCTACCATCCCCTGGGAGCTGGTTCCCTGAGGGTATGAGACTCACCTGGTGGCTGGTGTGTTCATCCTCTCTGCCAGTGCAGTGATTTCCTGGCTGGTTTTGCTGTGGAAGTGGGTGCACCCTGTGTGGACCGGGGTGTCTCTGTCTTGTGTTCCTGTGAGTGCCTGTGGGATGCTTCAGGGATGTGGGAAAGGACTAGGTGGAAACTCCCCACTTTGTTTCAGATGTAATCCTGGTTGTGGGGGGATCAGGGGCCATCCCCTGGCAGCTTCATCCAGCAAACACTGCTCTGCAGTGCCTTCTGCCAGTGCTGGGAGAAGGAAGCACGTTGGGTGCTGAGTGCTTAGAGAACTGGATCAGCTCCACGTGTCAGTCCTGGTCCCAAACCTGCCCAGGATCTCTGTGGCATTTGGGGCTGCTGCCTCTTCCATCTTGCTGATGGACCAGCCACAATTGCAAAGGGGAGCTTTTCCTTGAAGAGAGCTGCATCTGTGTCCTCTCCCCTCTTAAACCCAACTCCCTTATTAGTTGGCTTCCTGCAAACTCTGTCTTTATATATATATATATATAAAAAAAAGTTTTGAAGAATCTGTTTAATTTCTGCCTCAGCAGAGCCAAGGAAATTTATAACTGAGGTCTGCAATAGGTTGGGCAGAAGGAGGATGCGTTCATGCAATCTGAGAGATTTAAAATAAAATAAAAAATTAATCTGTTGTGCTGTTACCTGAAAAGAAATTAAGTGTTTGTGCAAACCTGGATGTGGGGTGCCAACCCCCATCTGGATGGCACAGCCCTGGCTGATGGAGCTGTGCCAGTCCTGTGCTATT
>VYZS01040973.1:6295-19237 GCA_013400695.1 Neodrepanis coruscans | reverse complement strand
CCTCTTCCAGCCCAAGCCTGTTGTGGTGCTGCACACACACGTGTACTTGTGCACATGAAACCCTGTGATAGCCAAGTGTCCACCCCTGCTCTCCGCACCCCTCTGCAGTGCTGCCAAACCACTGCTGATTGCAGCTGCCTCTGGGTGGGACGTGGCAGCTGCTGGCATCGCACAGTGATGCTGTTCTGTCTTTTAGGATGGGGAGCAAAGGTTTCTAATTGAAATACCAGGGTATTCTGGGGGAAGTAGGAAATGACTGCTGGGTGGGAGGGTGCCAAAGCTTTGTGTAGGGAACTAGAAAGGAATGAGAATAGTTAATGGTGCAAACTCTACATGCATTGCCAAAAATGAACTCATGTCTGTAAATACTGCACTATGTGCAGCAAGATTAGCACAGGAAAATACCAGTTGTTAGGGTTCCTGTTACCATCTGAATTATGCAAACAATTTGCTGGAGTTTATAGATGAGCTGGGGCAGAATAACATTGAGTTTTTCCTCGCCAAAGTGCTTCAGTGCGTTAGTATTTGAGCGCATTTCCCAGCCTCAATCTGCTACACAAGTGGATCCATGCTGTGCTCTTTTGGGATGGAACGCTGTCAAGTGTGGCCTTTTCCAGGCCGTTCTGGAGTCTTGGAGATGTTGGGATGCTGGTGAGATGCTGACCTTGTGCATGTGCTACCTGGGGGGCCCTGAAGTGGGTGTGAAGGCCCTGGGGGATCACTAAGCCCAGTGTTGGGGCTGGAGATCATGCACGAATATGTGGCTGAGGAGCTCTTGGGACCTCTGCAAGTGGGAAGCAGAGATGTTCCTGGCTGTAGCAGAGTTGCTGTTCAGAGGCCAGACACCACCACGATGGGCTCCCTGGAAGGAATGATAAACATTGTCTCTTCCCAGTGTCTGTCAGGGAGGTTGAGTGACTTTCCCACGGCTGTGCAGTGTGTCAGTGGTGATGCAGGATTAGCAGCTGGGCGTCCCTGGCCCCTGGCCCTGAGCGTGTGCCGACACCAATTGCATAACCCAGAGAGAGTTTGGGGCCATGGAGCTGCTGCACCCTGGGTGTCCCCACAGGAGTGAGCCCCGAGCCAGAGCTCCCTCCACCCTGCCATGACTTGGGTGGAAACATGTCAGTCGGTGCAATGGAGTTTGGGTTTTCCAGGGAGCTTTGTAGACACCTCAGTAAATAGGACAGAGACAAGAGGCAGTGCCCTCTAAAGCCATGTTAGGTGCTAGGCAGGCCCCGTATCACAAACCCCAGCTTTCTAAGTGCTGCTGTCCAGGGTCTCACTCATTTGAACAACTAATGTCTTGAGCTTCCTTAGGGTGAAAGCTGGGGGAGGACCAAGTACAACAGTTTTACTGGCAGTAAAACTCCAGCATGACCTTCATGTTGAAAGCAAGTCCAACCCACCCATGAATGTATCTGCTGGTACTTCTGTGAGCTGTCAGCTAGTCCCCAGGGCTACAACCATCCTTCAAGGGCCCTATGGCCAGAGCACAGTTTCTTGCTGGTTCCTGGGACTGCAGCCCCTTTGGCCCTCCTGGGGCTGTGATCCACCTTTTCCCTTCAGCAATGGCACAGCAGTATCAACATTGGGTCTGTAATTTAGCTCAGGACTGTTGAGACACAATCTCACTCTAAAGCCAAGGCCAAATACTACTAGCATGGGGTCAAGTTCCTGAAGCACACACTGCCTTTGGGACTAATTTGGGTGCTGAGTAGCTGGACAGGTATTTGAATGTTGCCTGCAGAGACCTAGAGGTCTCAGGATCCTATTCTTCTCCCTCGGATCACCTAAAATGGTAAGAATTTTCAAGGGGGATTAAGGTTGTGATCTCTGGGGAGGGGAGTGGACATCTGGTAGGAGTCCTGTCCATATTAATAGCCTCCGTTTAAATGTATGTTATCAAAAGAGGCAGCTCCTTATCAGCCAAGGGACTGTGAACTCCATTACCTGAGGGGCTGCTGGTGACTTTGGGCTGCTAGTCATGGCTTTCCACAGGCATACAGGTAAAGTGGATGTGCTACCAGGTGTTGTGGGAGTATGCCTGGTAGATGGGGTGGAATATTTTGCGAACAGGCTCCTGCACCAGAGAAACAACTCTTTTGAATGCAATCTGCAGCTTTAACTCCTGATGGACAATGGGCTGATAACCAGTGTGAGGGGACTGGTGCTGGGAGCAGGATGGTGGTGGTGGCAGTGGCCTTGTTTATTTTGTAGAATACATTGGATGGTAAATGCTTTTGTATCTGCTGCTGTGGAAAGTCTGAGGCTCAGCAGTTATTAGAGGGAGACTTGGTGAAGATGGGGGACAATGCTCCTCCTTGCAGCAAGCTTGCCAGGGCAGTTACTGCAGTGAGCAGGGAGCCTAGAGGGAGAGGGAGTCCAACTGGTATAAACCCACAGAGTTTGTTCTGCTCTGGTGGGAACTTTGTGATTACTCCCTCTTCTCAGTGTTTGTTTTGTAGATCAGATGGGCTGACCCTCACTAGTGATAGGAAAACGTTGACAGGAATCTTCAGATCATGTTTTGCATGACCCCATCCTCCTAACTTATCTCCTCTAGCCCTCCATTTGAAGACAATTGGAAACTCTCTTGGATTTTTAAGAGCCTATCTGACTCTTAGAAGCTGTTTTTTGCATGCAGCTTCTATTTACTGCCCTACACCACAATGTACGATGGCAGTACCATTGCAGCTCTTGATGAGATGTAGCCCAAAGGGTGGATGGGCTTGGGGAGAGGGTGTCAAGTTTGGGGTGCAGCTCTAATGGGCACCTAATCAAGCTGCTGCCTGCCAGGGATTCTCTGTCCTCCCAGCCATGCCTTTGTTTTCTTTCTCATCTTCCTCAAGAGATATTCCCTGGGGCAAAGACTCACAGACTTGATGTTGTGCTGTAATATAAAATGCTGAAGTGTCTCCTGAGCAGAGACTGTGGTTGAAGTGCTGCTGCCAGCAAGTTACAGCACAGCAACCACTCCTGCATCCCATGAGGAGCCCCAGTCTCTGGGACAGTTGCAGGAGAACTGTAGTGCCTGCTCTGGGGGGTGAGCCCTCCACAGCAGGAGGAAACCTCACCTTTGGCTCCCAAGGGCACCTGGGCATGAGAAGGGCATCCTGCTACTGAGGTGGGGGTAGATCTGTGCATAGCTGGGAACATAACTGGAGAGTCTCAAAGGTCAGAGCTTAATACAGCCACAGGTTAGATACTGAAGGATTCTTGCAGTTACTTAGTTTTGAAAGGTTTGGACTTTGCTGCTTAAATTCTGCCTAAGTGCTCATCCTTACTTGAGGCAGTGGTGCCTCATTAGCCTTAGCTGAGCTCTGTGTTGAGTGCCAAAGCAATCCCTGGGGGAAGCGTTTGCAGGGCTGGGACAGTGGTTTTTAATAAATAGCACATCCCTCCCTCCCTGGGGAACCGGGAGGATTTAATGATGATTGGGATGTGCTCAGACATGGTGGCAATAGGACCGTAGGGAATGTTTTTGGCAACCGCCTGAGGAACTTGGAGCTGTTCTTGTTCTAAATAAAGAAGATTCCATTTTATCAACAGATTAATTTTTGAATTATAGAGTACGAGTCACACGTGCCCCATCCTGGCAATGGCAGAGCACAGCTCTCAGCACTACCAGCACTCCCAGCAAAAAATGACCTGCAAGAAATTTCATTCTTTCCTTTAGCTTTGCAAACGTTTGTTGCCCAGGGCAGCGTTCCAGTGCAATCCTGAGCGTCACTTTGCATTTTGGATTAACAGGACCCTTCCTTTAAGGGTTTCCCTGATATTTATAGCAAACCATGCAACACTGCACAGAGGAATGCTGAGAATGGTAACTCAGGTGACAGAGCAGGGGATACCAGGACTGAGCTGGAACAGGCAGCTGTAGCCAGTGCCTGGGGGCTGTGTACTCAGCTGAGAGTCAAAAAGCAATTGCTCTTTTTCTTCCATATGCAGCTGTGTGTAGGGTACAGGGTTAACAACTCCAACCTCATCTTCTTTCTTAAGTGACAGAATAATCTGTAGTGTAAGTACAGTTTCTCTGGTTGTTTTTAGAGACCACACTCCAAGCTCTTCCTTGGTGGTTTATCACATTTAAACATATTCCCCAGAGACATTAGCACATATCCTGTGTTAAGTGCTTTGCTTATCAGCTGTGCTTCAGCTCCCTTTGCTGAGTGCTTTGGTTTCATTTGTTGTGCAAACCACTGCGAAGCTGCTTTGGGGATATAACTGAAATGGGATGAACCAGCCCAGGGGTGATGCAAAACAGGAACCCAGGGAGAGGCAGGGGTTCGTATGAACGCAATAGCTTTTATAGGATTGCATTTCTTCGGTCTGTACCCTTTCCCTCCCAGCCTTGCCGTGCTGCAGGGTGCAGACTGCCCTGACACTGAACTTGACACAGCCCTGTGAATGCTCCACAACACAGTGTCAGTACGACTTGAGGTGCATGGAAGCTGAGAGGTCCCAAACGTTTGAGGTCTCTGAAGGATGGAAGTCATGGTTATCCAAGTGCAGAGGAGCTGCTTTTGAAAAGCAGGAGATGCTTTCAGGGGACAAGTGGCTAATTGGCACCTCTGTGGTCAGGTAAACGTTAGGGTTGTATTCCAGTAGGTCTTTCTGCCAAATACCCTGATACTCGAGAAGGCCACTGGCCTGGCTATCTGCCCTCCAGCTGTAGACAAATCCATCAGGAAGCTACATTTAGACAGCACCCTGCCAGGGCTGGTGGGACAGGGGCACCTTGCTTAGAGGGCAACTGTCTTCTGGAAGCATTGCTATATTTTGATTCATCTCTTATTGAGGTTCCTCTGCACTTTCTTCTCTCCCCTTCCACCTTTTCCTTCTCTTTTCACCTGCTCCTCTCCAGCAGAACATCCTCTGCATGTGCTTGTGTGGGAGAATAGTTCCAGTCTGTCCATAATTTTCCTATGTTTTCTAAATCCCATTCTGTGACCTGTGACAAGCTGAAGTGGGGTCTGGATCAGTGTGTGACCTCAGGGTACTATTGAGTGCAGAAAGCTCCTTGAAAACCTGGAAGCAAACTCATGCCCTGCCCATGTATGAGGGAGGCTTTCTGGTCCATGAGATGGCACGAGGCAGGCAGACACTGGCCTGTCTGCACATACAGCCCAGCTCCTGCCAGGCCAGGCCTAGTGTTAATGTGTCTATGGAGCTCCAAAGCTGCTGTGATAAATGTGTCTCACGTTAGCACATGATGCATTACATGGGAACACAGGATTATGTTACTCCCTGAGCCATATTTTCAAGATTATGTGTTCTGGTTGAAAGCAACCCTAAACCTGAGATCGAGAGTACTTTGATAACATTTGCCCTGGATTCTGTGCAATTGCATTTCTTCCAAATAAACCCCACCTGCTTTTGCTAAAGCTCTGCAGAGCTGGCGGTGGCTCACATAGTTTCCATGTTTCCCAGCTGTTTATTTGTTTCATTAGCTTGAACTGGTACCTCATGGCCCTTGGTGTAGTTGTCAGCAGACCGTGGCAGTCCCCAGACCTTTGTTTCCCCTCAGAGTGCAGTTGCTGCCAGCTGAGCCTCCAGCTTGCCTATGTTAGTTCTAGGGGGAAAAAAGGGTGTGACCCCAGCCTTTACTTCTGCTGCAGCCCTCCCCATGTGATGCTCTTCTCCAGGACTCGTGGGCAGTGCTGTGCCCTGGTCAGGACCTGGTGGGTTGGATGTGTGCCTGGCTGGTGAGGTTGGGCCCTGCAGTTGATGGCAAATCTGGAATTACTGGGGTGGCAAGTGTGAACAAGTTAAGCTGTAACAACAGGCCAGACTCAACAGCATCCTGGGCCAGAGGGGGAGCCCCACAGGGACCCACTGATCCTTCCTTGCTTGTGTGGGCACAGCCAGGAGGCAGCAGCAACTTGTATGGCCTGACTGTGTCCTCTCCCTTCCTTGCTCTGTGCTGGCCCTGCAGCTGTATCAGGAAAAGAGGACGTTTCCTCTTGGCAGCCCCTGTTGCCAGACCATCTCCCATCCGGTTGCTGATGGTGCAGAAAGTTCAGGGCTATGTCCCAGGGTGTTGGCTGTGCAGGGAAACAGGGCTCTGCAGTGCTGGAGCTCTGGGGGAACTAGCAGGGATGGAGATGCCTTTCCAGGATTACACAGGCTTGTGTACCCTTATGCCCCATTCCTGGAATGTTTCAGGTCAGGTTGGATGGGGCTTGGAGCAATCTGGTCTGGTGGAAGGTGTCCCTACCCATGGCAGGAGTTTGGAATTACATGAACTTTAAGATCCCTTTGAACCCAAACCATTCCAGGATTCTCTGAACCCTGCCAGAGCTCTTGCAGCCCTCTCACAGGAGGTGATGGCTTCTGCTGAGGAAGGACATACAGCAGTGGAGGGAGCTGTTAACAGGAGTGATCTGGGAGGGTGAGACTGGGTGTGCAGGTTGTGAAGGGTGTCTGAGGAGAAAGCATGAGTGTGCACCTCAGGCCAAAGTGGAAAATTTGCTGGCCAAAAGCCCCCACATCCACTGATGTGCTGGATCCCTGGCCATGGTGGAACATCACAGCTTGGCAGGGCCTGTCTGGTGTGAACTGAAGAAGCATCTCTCCATGGAGGGAGATTTTTTTTCTTCCCCCCCCGATTTTTTATGTCAAAAACTGGTGAAAAGAGGCAGCTGGAAGCAGCACAACTATCTAGCACAAAAGGCTGTGAGGGCTGCAGCTGGCTGAGGGTTCAGGCTGGAAACATGGAAACTATTCCACTCTGTGTTTGGCAGCGATTTCTGTACACAACTGATGTGGTGTGTCCGCCAGGACCTCACCAAGGCCTGCAGTAATGAACTAAGGACTCTTGGGGAGTGATTAGGTGCCATTGCCCTTGTTTGTTGTGAAATTGCTGGGACATCTTCCTGATACTTCCAGGCCCAGGAAGCAGGAGCAGTTCCAGGGCTTCAGTGCTGAACCCCCTGCTCTGTCCTCTTGCAGGGCCTGGCAGTTACACCGTGGGCACCATGTCGGAGCGCTTTGACTGCCACTACTGCAGAGACCCCCTGCATGGGAAGAAGTACGTGCAGAAGGAGGGGCGGCACTGCTGCGTCAAGTGCTTCGAGAAGTTCTGTGCCAACACCTGCACCGAGTGCAAGAAACCCATTGGAGCGGACTCCAAGGTGGGTGCTGAGCAGTGAAAGGGGTGAGGAGAAGACAGTCTGATAACCCTCCCATTTGTCTTCCTGGCTCTGGTCTGTTTGTGAGCTGATCAGTGAAAACAAGTCCTTTGTGCTCCTTGGGCAAAGATCCAGTGGTGCTGGGATGTGCAGCAGGGATGCTCACAGTTGGCTGTTTTAGCAGAGGAGCTCATTTTAGGATCTGGATTTGGCCACATGAACAGCTGCAAATGCTGAATTGGCCTGAAGGGAGAACTGCAGGTAATCCTATACAGGGCCTGCAAAAACTCATCTTCTCAGCAAACCACAGGGGAACCTCAAGTCTGGTTTTTGTCAACTTGTCAGATGCTTATTGGTTCATGTTTAAGGCAATAATGATGTACATCTGTACTAGAAGGAAAGAAACAACCCCACAAGCCCACAACTGCATAACTTCTAATCTCAAGAGCTGTTGAAGCATTTTCTGCTACCATGGAAGCTCAAAGTCGATGTGATTGTGTCAGTGAGTCTGGTTAAGTGTCCCGCCCTTAACTGCTCACAGAGGAGCTGCAGCTCCACCCACTGAATCAGACATGCTTAGGAACAAGCAATCCTGTACTGTCTAGGCTGAGAGACACGAGCTTGGCTTTAGGCTGCTCAGTGAGAGGGAAAAGCTTATCACTCCCTCCTTTCGGTTCGTTCCAGGAGCTGCATTTCAAGAACCGTTACTGGCATGACAATTGCTTTCGCTGCTTCAAGTGCTACACGTCCCTGGTCAACGAGCCCTTCATGCTACGGGAGAACAACAAGGTTTGGTGCAGCAACTGCACTGCTGCTGAGGATGCACCCAGGTGTAAGGGCTGCTTCAAGCCCATTATTGCAGGTACTGGTGCCAGTGAGTCGTACAAGGGCCACATTCTGCTCTAAGGCATAGCCAGGATGGTTTATCAATGTATGAGGCTGCAATTACAGGTATGGGCATCACAGTGGAAGACGAGCACCACAATAGTGCAGTTTTGACTATTGCTCTCACCTGTCCATTTTATTAAAGTGCTGAAAGGCTGGTTTGTAGTCAACCCTTATGTGGTAAATTCAGCCTGGCAGTTCGACCTAAACCATTTCTACCAAAAGCTTTGCTCTGTAAATCAAAGGCTTGGGTACTTTGTCTGAGATTTAGGAAAATCTAGCGGTCCCCATCAAAAATCAGATAAATTAACAGCTCATCCCCTTGTCTGCATTCCAGCTGAATCCTGGGTGTAGGAATGGACAGGTCTTGCCCATAGATATGTTACACTGCCCAGGATGAGGGGATTGCCACAGGCCTGGAATTCCACATAACCAAGTTATTTCTCTCTGTTGCAGGAGACCAAAATGTTGAATACAAGAAGATGGTCTGGCATAAGGATTGCTTCACCTGCAGCCAGTGCAGGCAGGTGATTGGATCTGGGAGCTTCTTCCCCAAGGGTGATGAATTCTACTGTGTCTCCTGCCATGAGCACAAGTTTGCCAAGACCTGCGCTAAATGCAAGAATGTAAGTCCTTCCCCTTTGTAAAGGCAGTTGCCAGAACCAGCTCTTGTGTGTCTTTTGGAAGCTGGGAGAGTAAATCAGAAGACAGACCATGCTGAAGCTGTACCAATGATTGTTCTTTGCTTGAGATACTGGTACAAGCAGCTGGTGGAATAATGGGAGAGCTGATGGTTCCTGTATATCACATGTGCAGAAACCAAGGGGGCATTGATCTTGTAATTGCTTTGGAGGAAGTTTAAACTCTTTAGTAGGCACTGTGTATTTAAGAAATGACAGAGTAGCTGTTTTACAACTTTTGCAACTGATTAGTATAGAACTGCAGTTATTGCAGGTAAAAGAAACTATTTATAGAAGTGCCAGGTATGTGGTATTCCAGGTTTGAGGAACTCCAGTGAGCTGCACAATTTAATTTTGACGCAAACTTTGTAGAGACGTGGTCCATGACAAAGCCTTCCTACCCTACCCTACATGCCATGTCTGTGTCACCTCTTTTCTTCCCTACTTTTTCTCAACTACATCTCTTCTCTTTGCCTCCCAGCCCATCACTTCTGGAGGCCTGACTTACCAGGAAAAGCCCTGGCATTCCGAGTGCTTCATTTGCTCCAACTGCAAGAAGCCCCTGGGCGGGAAGCGCTTCACAGCTGTGGAGGATGACTTTTACTGTGTCGAATGCTACAAGGAGTGTGTTGCCAAGAAGTGTGCTNTATCACATGTGCAGAAACCAAGGGGGCATTGATCTTGTAATTGCTTTGGAGGAAGTTTAAGCTCCTTAGTAGGCACTGTGTATTTAAGAAATGACAGAGTAGCTGTTTTACAACTTTTGCAACTGATTAGTATAGAACTGCAGTTATTGCAGGTAAAAGAAACTATTTATAGAAGTGCCAGGTATGTGGTATTTCAGGCTTGAGGAACTCCAGTGAGCTGCACAATTTAATTTTGACGCAAACTTTGTAGAGACGTGGTCCATGACAAAGCCTTCCTACCCTACCCTACATGCCATGTCTGTGTCACCTCTTTTCTTCCCTACTTTTTCTCAACTACATCTCTTCTCTTTGCCTCCCAGCCCATCACTTCTGGAGGCCTGACTTACCAGGAAAAGCCCTGGCATTCCGAGTGCTTCATTTGCTCCAACTGCAAGAAGCCCCTGGGCGGGAAGCGCTTCACAGCTGTGGAGGATGACTTTTACTGTGTCGAATGCTACAAGGAGTGTGTTGCCAAGAAGTGTGCTGGCTGCAAGAATCCTATTACAGGTATGTTGGGTTAAATGCAGCTCGAGGGCACAGTGGGTGCTTGAGGTCAGAACAGTTATCCCCAAAAGCCATGGAACCCAGAGGCTGTAAGATCAGAAGCAGGTTTAGTAACCCAAGCCCAATCCCAGCAATTCACATGTGATCTCACTCCAAGCCACATGCTCTTGCTGGATGGAGTCTGAGCCAGTAACTGAGCCTTTCACCCTTTGCATGCCTCAAGTCTACCTCCTTCAAAACTCCCCCAACTAGAACTGTTCCCACTTATATCTTAGTTTGGCACCATTAAGTCTAAAATGAGCAGCGTTTTATTGTTCCAAAGTGACATTTGTTTTGCTTCTGATGTATTTTACACTGAAGAGTTACTGGATACCAGACTCAGCCCTGAAGTGTAGGCCCTGTCCTGCCAGTCCCACAAGACACATTCCATTCTATATTTTAAAGCATGGATCTGAGACCTTAAGTCCTGTCCTTGCTCTACAGCTTCCCTTCGGCTTGACTGTTTCTTGGAGAAAGAATCCAAGAGAAAAAGCTTATTGCAGAGTCAAGCCATGCAAGCCTTATGGTAAGCTGTTTCTCCAAGAAACATCAAAAGATGCATTGAAAAACATCAGCTGCCACTCTGACTGGCCTGCAAGCCTAGGGAAGCACAGGGGGCAGTTAAGAACAGGATCTGCTGCTTGGTGGGCTGACCCAGCCAAGGCAAAGCTACTATCGCGTCCTATAATTGTGTTCTCTCCTAGCAGGATTTGGAAGAGGAACCAGTGTGGTTAACTACGAAGATGAATCCTGGCACGATTATTGTTTCAAATGCACAAAGTGTGCCCGTGGTCTGGCCAACAAGCGCTTTGTTTGCCATAATGGAAAAATTTACTGTGCTGAGTGTCCCAAACGACTGTAATGAGCAGACAGCAACTGCTGTAAGATGGATTCTAAAGCCCTGCTTTCCCAAACAGTCCTGGTAAAGGAGCAGGTTTTTGCATGTTGAGAATTTTAACTGTTTCCATTTTAGTGTAAGAACTAAATTAGCCTAACTATACTGGGTTTGACTTTTGAAGCTCCTGCAGTACAGAAGCATGTAACCTTGCAAAAATCTAACCTTGTTTCCAAGTAACTCTTAGTGTAAAAGCTTGAAATGCTGTTAGATTTAGCATTAGAGATCCCACACACTGCATCATCTGTGTGTGGCTTAAACTGAAACAAATCTAGTTTTAAACTTGTCTGGTATATTATGTTTAAGCTTGGCACTTAGCTGAAATGAGTTTGGCAAGGCATGAACCTGGGATACAGAGATGGAAAGATTGCACTTGGGATCAGAGGGATACACTATTATGCTTTTACAAGTACAGGTACACAACATACACTACACCATTAATAAATAATTAATAAAAATACCTTAGCTTACCCTACCACACCAGATTGCAGCACATGTATGGAATGGCTTCATCTTACACATAACAATCTTTTGGCAGTGCAACTTAGCTTAGTCAAGTTTCCATAAACTTATTTTAGTCTCGATTTCCGTGTGGTTTGCCCAAAAATTTTGCTCACCAGCTTTTTTTATATCATTGTTTAAACAAGGCTGTCTATGTACAATTATTAATCCATTAACAAGTAGTAAATCACCTACAACAACATGCATATGCATTTACAAGTGCCTTAAAAATAGCTCAGACAACGATAGGTCTCCTATCATGTCAGTATATGTTTTGTGATTGAATAAAAGTAAGATTAGTGCCTGCTTGGAGTCCTACAGTCCAGAAAACTATTTGGTTTTTTTGGTTTGTTTTGTGGGTTTTTTTTTCATTTTGCCATCTTACATGATTGACACATCTTAGGGCTGAGCTACTGAAACCAAGTCTCATACACTGATACTGGCAAAGTAAAGAGTCAGCTGTGCTGTCACTGCACCCTTAAATATCTGAGGACTAAAGCAACAATTTCCATAAAGTAATTAATTGTTTTAATATATAACTGGCAGTGGACCATCTGCGAGGAACAGCCTCTGTGAAAAAGCCCTTTGGGGAAATTATGTACAGCCAGTGTTCAAGCACAGATCTACAACCCTTCAGCCATCTAAATGCTAGTTTAAATTTGGGTATTTTTTTTCCACAGTAGTGAAATACAGAAAGAAAGACTTTGTCAATTGGATGCTGCTCCAGCCCTTCCCTTTCACCTACCAACAAAGAACCCTTGCAAGGAAAAGAAAAGGCAGCATCTTGCTGTGTTCTTTCTGGTCACTGCTCCACTGTGGCCACAGAGCACTGCTGGACTCACCCTTAGAACACAGAGATGCTGGTGCTGCAAGGGAAAAGCAAAGGCTGATAGGGAGAAAGCAGGTTAAAGAATTCAAGAGTTATGAACATGCCATCATACATATGAGTATGTACAAACACAGCAAGAGCTGAAGGTATTAGTGCAAATACCCTCCCACCCAACAAGATGCAACTGTCAGAGAGGTTTCTAGTTTGGGACTGTGCAGTTGGAGCAGTTAGAGTAGCACCAGGGTGCATCTCCAGGCAGGTCAGCAGGGCAAGGGGTTGGAGAGGCCTAGTAAGGTCATGTTTAGCACTACAAACTAAAGCATTGTTCAACTGCAAAGTTTATTTAACAGTGCACACATATTTACACAGAGCTGTATCAGACCATTCAACAAATATCAGCACAGAAAAAAATACTGGCATCTTTGTTAGAATGATTGTCTCTGCCAGAAGGAACAGCTATCATACAAAAATACAGTTTTCCTTTTACCTAAGGCACTGCTCTAAAGGCTAAAACAGTTCTATGGTTTTTCTGAACAGCAAGAGGAAGAAGGCTGAGGGCTCCTATTGCAACTGTGGTGTTGAGGAAAGAATTGTAGTTCCAGCAAAACCATTTGCANAACAGTTTCCCTGAAATGTTTCAAGGTGCAAATTAGAACTTTTGTCATCCCTCCCCTGGTGTTTTTTTTTGCAAACTTGAAGATGGATAAAGGTAAACAAGCAGCTTTTCAAAACAAGGCCTTCGGTACTTGAGAAAACACTGGATTACTGAAGTGCAATCAGATTATTTCCA
>VYZS01040968.1:0-12772 GCA_013400695.1 Neodrepanis coruscans | reverse complement strand
ATCTCTTTTTTTTTTTTTTTATTAGCTCTGCATGTAGAAGGAAATGATGTGACAAAATTTGCCTCCATGGCTAAGCTAAAGGCAGGTCGCCTGGCCCGTGAAGTGACTGATAGCTGTCTCCAGTTTTGGGGAGGGATGGGATTCACCAGTGAAGTTCTGGTGAGCAGGTTTTACAGGTAAGACAGTGGTAAAAATATAAAATGGTTTTACTGAAATTTGGCTTCTTAAATGTCCTGCTAAAAAATCACCTACTTGAAAAGGGCCCCAGCTCCTAGACAGTGTGAATGGTATTGTTCTGTGGAATGGCATTGTGGATGGGAGGACACACAGTGCAATCCACTTTGGGGTGACATGTGTCAGGACATAGACTGACTATTTCTTTTCCTAATCTTAGCTTTGCATTACAATCGTGAAGTTTGAACCACTTACAGTTTAACTTAAATGTCAAATGAAAGAAGTAAACTCAGTATTTTCCCTGATGGTCCTCTGGTATCTGCCAGACAGTAGAACAAAGTGGGGGGGGGAAAGAAGGGCTAGCAACATGTGATTTTTTTTAATCTTTGCTTTTGGTTTGTTTATAGTCTTGATTGCAAGAACAGAACTAAAAACAGAAGCTTTCTTCCAAAATGAATGAAAATCAGCTTTATCTTTTTCCCCAAATGTGTGTGAAACTGGAGTTCCCCTCTTGTTTTCTGCAGTACCCTTTTCTGATAGCAGTCTTCACCTCGTTAGTCATGTCAGATACCATGTGAGACATATGAGAGATGTCACTGCTTGTAGAAAGTTTTGTGATCATTATAATGGTACAGAGAACTTTTTGCAAATTAATGGAAGTCTCTTCAAATTTTACTCTGTATCTACAAAATTACAAAATTCTCTCCAAACAAACAGTTGTCTTGTAGCTTTAGGAAATTTCTGGCCCCAGTGTCTTATATTCCATAGAAGGACCAAAATGGAACTTACATTTTCTCGCAGTAACAAATTTCCACTCATCCCTTACATATACAATATCTAACCAAGGTTAGCAAAATAAGTGGTTCAGTTAGTTGAAAGATTTGATAATTGTGTCTTTGTAAAGTGAGACCAGAACACTAAAGGAAATATGAAAAAAAGCTTGTTTCTTCTTAGTAGGTTGTGTTACTTTTTCTATTTTTGATAGCATTTTATGAACAAGAATGCCATTGTGGCCTCAACATTTTTTGACTTGTGGATTGCTAGAGTTTTCTAGTGAAGGTACAAATTGTTGTATGGTGGTGATTTTAAGCCAGCTGTCATTATAATGGGTTTCTTTAGTTATGTTTTCGACAGCCTCTATTAACAATTAAGGGTTCCTGTTGATGGAGGTGTTAAAAGCTACTGTGGTAGGCACTCTGAATAAAATGAATCCCTGTATTGAAGCACTTACTGTAAATATTAATGTTAAATATTAAGGTTAATGTGTATGTGCTTTTATATAGCTTTGTTTTAAGATATCCTAGCCCAGTATAGTATTGCTGTGAGCAGAGCTTTTCTCTGTGGATTCCAAAGTGGTTTCCAAGTAGACCAGCACAGCCACATTTTTCCTGAGAAGAAATCCAAAGTATTTCCTACTGGTATACACATATCTTTCTGCCTCTAAAACAAACACTATTATAAATAAGGCTAAAGGTGGCATGATATTTATACTCTAAACTTTTCTGTGAATCAGTAAAATTCCATCATTAAGTAACCAAAGGTCCAGGAAGGGACAAGTAGAGTATTACCAGAATAAACAATTACATGTTCGAGTCAGAATCTTGTTAATCTCTAACGACAGGCAAGGCAGCAACTTTCCTAAAGCCGTTCTTTTTAGTACAACAATCTGAGTAATCATTCACGTCACTGTGTTGCTTGTCAAGTAGTAGCAGTACAACTGCACAGCATGACATCTAGTCCTAATGCACAAATATTTTTGCAGCATCATCCGCATGAAATTTCCAAGGAAATGTTGGTTAGTCTTTGACACATCGGGCTCAAAGACTCCTCAAAGAACATACAGCACAATGCATGGTTAATGCATGAAGTCTTTGAATTTTAATTATTAGTGTCAGTCAGAGATAATAAACAGGAACGGAACAAAACTGTTTGCCAAATTAATTTATTCACATCTGTCATTTTAGTCATTAGTATTTTAAACTTTGTAGACCAACTGACATTTTTTAAGTGCAGTATTCTCTTGAAGACACAAAGAAAGCCATTTCACTGTGTAGGTGCCTATACTGGGCTGATTTTATACTGGGTTCATTTTCAGTTGTAGGGATTCTGATAAGGAAAATGCGTTTTTTAAAAAAGTTTAGAGCCCAAATATCAAAGGCTTTCATAGAAAACTAAAACCCAATATAAAAACCATAAAGAATGGTCTTTCCAGACTGTACCCTACTAGGAGGATTCTGGAGAAGGAGAGCACTAGCCTGGAGTCATGTTGAAATATTATATTCAGTTTCATTCTTTATTTTGTTGCTTATAGTCTTTCATTCTTTACAAAAGCATGCCTAAACTTGAGTCTAAACAATTGGGGGTTTTTAATCAGTTTTTGTTATTATAATAATTTATCACTGTACCAAACAAAATGAAATCTATCCATCCATTTCTGCTGACAAAAACAATTTGCTTTGAAGTCTGTAGCTAATTGTTGAGACAAGAATTAATATCAATTCCTCTCATCTGTGAAACAAAATCTGTAGTTTCAACCTTTTTCTTCAGAACCTTTGAGACAGATGCCTGTCTACAACTTTAACTTCTATGATTATCTTGAGAGGGAATCTAGGAGATGAAGCACATGACATCTAGCTGCAAGACAGCAAATCAAAGAAGGAAACTGTACAGTGATCACTTTGAAGCAAAGCTATACTACAGAGTAGCCCAAGGTGATGCCCACTCCCTCAGCTGGCCCTTCAGAAAGTCCCTAAGGGAAAGGGCAAGGCATGGGAACTGGCAGCCTGACCAGAAACCTGCTGCACTGAGTGGCATCAGCTCAAACGTCTCCCTCTGGGTCAAAGTTTCCTTGAGATTCTGCTTAATTTAGACAGCCTATAGGTAATCTAAATGAGTCTGAAAATGGAAGAAATCACAAAATACTAGCTTGAGGGTGCATCAGTATATTTTGTGGAGAAAAGTCTTGCCAGTAATACAACCTTAAGACAATAATTGTTGAGATAAAAGGATAAATTGTTGAGATAAAAGTCAAGTGCAATTTGTGCTGAAAAGAAGCAGTGTAAAAATGGCCTTCTGGAAAGCGGTGCTACTCTGATCCTTGGTATGGTACATAAACCTTGGTATGGATTTACCATTGGCCTCTTAACCAAGGAAGGGAAGCAGAGAGCAGCATCTCTCTGGGACCACTGCCATGAAGCCAAGCTTCTAGGGAAAAACAGGGCTCGAGTCAGCAAAACTTGCTTTCTTCCCCACATCTGATCACTGCCAGAAACAGGAAAGAAAATCACTTAGTTTATTTTATCAGGAGTTTAAAATTTTGTGAAGACATCAGCATTGAAGAGAGATAATGCAGCAGGCTCCTCTCAGGGTGTTTGTGAACAGAAAGGACTTTTCCGATCCCAATGCCATATGGCTTTCCAGTGAAAAATGTAGTGTAGAGTAGCACCCTGAGCAGGCATAGCTTCTCAGCTGTGGGTAGTAAATGGTACTGGAATGCACAGCTGCAAGCACAATTACATTTTGTCAGCGTGAGGCTAGAGACAGATTTAGTGTGCCATGACCCATGGCCTTAGCACCTATACAACACATTGCAAGATCTAAAGCTTTCCTCGTGCTGTGAGATAAGTACCTGTCTTTACTTCATGGCAAGGGAAATTGCATGCAAGGGAGAGCTCAGACTGGAGGAAAGGACCAGCCCTAATTTTCAGGATAACTGGAATCAAAAGGTTTACAGGCAGCGTAACGGACATGGCTTAGCTTCTGCAAAATGGAGCTCATAATGCAGAGGGGTCAGCACCAGTCAGAGGAATGTTAAACTGTGGACTGTATTGGATTATATTACTCAGAAACTCATACAGGCTGTAAATTAGAGGGTTCCTAATCATTAGAACAACTTTGCTATATGACAGTCTTCAAATTAGGATAGTCCAAGATTAAAGGGAGCTTGTTTTTTCTCCTTAAAGCAGATGTGGCAGATGAAAAGATTCTAGGGGCAGCTTAACTAAAGCAATTAAATTCTAATAACTATATGTATTAAAACATTTATGTGCCTTATTAATAATGCACTGTTGATAAACTATTGCACCATAAGCATATAATAAATAGCCCATATACAAGCTTACTTTACCATGTGCTCCCCAGCTTCCTTACAGAGTTTCCGACAGGATAATTAGTCCCATGGTTTTGTTTTCTTATGCTGAAAGCAAGTCTCTTTCCCAGAAGAGGGCTGAGAGTAAAACCATTTGAGTCATTTGTCATTTTGATCTGCTTAAATTAGGGGAAAACTTCTGTCCTGTCTTCCCAGGAGACAGATCAGCATTAGCCGCCTGCCTGTAGATTCTGTAAGAAATATTCCTTATCTCGCTCCTAAAGAAAAAAACATAATTACCAGTGAATTCGTAAAGACACACACATATACAAAACACATGTGAAAGGTGGGGTTTTTTAAATGTATCTTTACACATGATAACCTGACTCATCTGTCACACACAACACTGAAGCCTGATCTTACCACTGCCTATTTGTAACTTCATATAATCAAGCTACATGTGTCCAGGATTCCTGCTGCAAAACGGAGGATGTCTACTGGCATCACAGAGGAGTTCTGAGGACTAGTTACTTGCTGCTGCTACAGTGATGATGCAAGATGCTGAGCATGGGCAGGGGCTTTCTGCAGCTTGACAAAGCGGAACACACTGCAGCACCAGGAACAAGTAAACTCTTCTGTTCCAGTTCTGCAGCCTTCAACAAGGCCTGTAGGAAGGTGGGGAATCTTCAGGTTTTTAAGCAGAGATAGCTTAGATCTCTTTTGGTAGTTTTGTTGGTGGTGATGATGATTTTTCCTTCTTCCCATGAAGAAAAAAAAATTTGTGAGTAAAATTGCTTGAAGTTGCAGTAGTTTCAATCTGGCTAGCATAGGGAACTTAGGCAATACTGTTAGGAATGACTTAGTGATGTTAATGGCAGGTTTGAAACAACTGTGATTAAAAATAGCAAATCAAAAGTAAATATTCGTGGAGCAGTCATTTCTTTTTAAAGCACAGCAACTTCACAGACTACATAAAACTATACTAGGATACTATCAAACTGTAACTCTAATACTATATAATATTAATATGGGTTCTTCCAGATCTCACATAGCCATTAGAAGACCAGAATGTTTACTGGTTAAAAATCTTTAATGGAAATTTTATCCTCTCTGTACGTTTCTCCAGTACCTCAGGTACTGATTGATTCTTTTTACCACACAGTTCAGCAAAGTTAAGTCCTGCAACACTTGCTGCTGGTCCTGGGAAAACTCCATCCCCTCCTAAAATTCAGCTGCAGGCTTAGGCACCTACAGCTTTGGGAGAGGACCAGCAGGGATACTGGGGGCCATACAGCAGAAAACCATCAGAATAGGATGCACATGTTTAAATCTACTCTTTGTATTTCTACAGAGACTTGAGATTGATATCAATAGGAGGTGGGACAGATGAAACTATGCTTTCCATCATATGCAAATACATGGAAATACTTCCAAGCAAGTGACACATCTCCATTCTTTCTGGAAAACTAAAAAGAGCATGACTTGTACTGCACGCTAAAGGTAACAAACAGCCAGTACATCATGAGGAGAAAACAGTAATTTTGCCATCAAAATGCACATCCAGGTCTTTCACTATTACCATTCTATGTGTTCTCCAATGTTAAAATTCTGTTCATATGAAGCAGTCTGAGAGCATGCAGCCTCCTGCAAGGTATTTTTCCATTTTTTCAGTGGGTTTTTGAAGTTTTTCAATGATCCACATTAGGCACACAGAAAAAAATGTGGTTTTTAATCAAGCTTTAGCTACATTTTAGATCCAATTGTAGCTGTATAGAATAATGAATGTAGCTTAACATATACAGCCTATCATTAAAGGTCAGCAGCCTGTCAGCACAAAGGAATTTCTTAAGAGATGGAAGGTCTCCTTATTCTGAAGAAGAACTGATAAAAGGAACACAAAACTACCAGGCCATTAAAAACCCTGTGCTCTGACACAGTTCCAAAAGGCATGAAGATGTGCCAAAAGCAAGAATTCAAGAAAAGGGCAGCGTGAGGAAGACTACAACCACTAGAGGGTTGTGAACGATCAACCAAAAAAAAACACTGACTGAAAACAGGAGGTGTGTCAAGGGGAGGAACAGTTTCAGGAAGTGTGAGGAACAGACCTGGGGAAGGTATGAATTATTAAGTTAGCTAAATAAAGGCATGAAGCTTTTGTAACTTGAAATGCACATTTGGAGGAAATTATTCCCTGTGCATCCGGCACTGTAATAATAAAGAATGCTCCTCCCTAATACTCACGAAGAGTCTTAGAGAGTTTCTTGATTCCCATTTTTGTGGGCATCAAATTAAGAAACAGAACTTTTATACGCATACAGCTGATTTCACTAGTAGGTTAATCTAATTTCAGTGTAGCTTTGCTTTCGAGATCGATAATTAAGGCACAAATAATTCCCTGCCATCTTCAAATATTTGAACAGTGCCTTTGCTCTCAATTACAGGTAACCTCCAAGCCTTTCTCAGTAAGCAATCATGAAAATGAGCTCTTCCATCTTTGCCAAGTTCACACTGATTTGTACTACACTCTGTCATGGATATTTGGTGATAGAAGCAGTGGTTGATTTTAATTGCAGAATTCTACAAACAACTGTTTAATTGTATCTGAAGCTTTTGGAGGCCTGAACTTCAGCAACAAGGTACCATGTTTTGTGTGTAATTATTAAAGAAAAATATTAAACACATTAATATGAAAATTGTGTGTAATTACTTAAAGTCTTCCTAAAACAGCCATTAACGACAGAAGAGACAGCCTGTATTAAGGATTAAAAGAATAAAAGTTTCTCCTTAAATGCAGTACCGTTTCAAAAAAATACACTGGTATTCTACGATAGAAAAGAATGGATATGAACAACACTAGCTAGAATAATACTACAAGACACTTTATTTGTCAGTTCATAATTAGTTATTAATGGCAACATATTATACAGTACTTCTAGAAAAATCTGTCAAAAACTGTAGATACAATTTCAGTATCTAGGAAACTTAATGTTTTTGTAGATAAACTCAGAAACATAATAGCTTCAACGGTCAGAAACTATTCCATGAGCCAAAGCTAAGTCATCAAAATAAAAGAACCCTTAATCTGACTGCACCTCCAATAGGTGCATCATAGCATACTTTAATAAAAAACTCAAAATATCACCCCTTGTACTTCAGACATCATGCAATGTAGATTTAGGGACCACCACAAATTGAAAAGTAAACATATTAATGGTAAAAGTTAGTGATTCAATGGAATCATTAAGTTTTTATACTTTAAATATAAAGAAAACGTTTGTACTGTGTCCATATTTATTGATCCAAATGATCAAAGGCATTTGCTTAAAAGAGTAGATGTATAAGCATGATTTGTCACATTTAAAAAATAAAAATCCAGTTTTAAGTAACTTCTCCCCAAAATACACAGTTTAAGCAACTTAAACACTATCAGATCTAGCCACAAAAGTAATTTTGGAGGTACCACTATTATATTTCTTAGCTTCAGGCCAGCCTTTTAAAAATCCAGATAAAATCAATTTAGAAAGATCCAGGTATTCCTCATGCTTTTGCAATCTAGAAATTACTATATACCTGAAACTGGAGCTCTAATTTAGAGCATCACCCAAAATGAAAAGCAGAATGAAAGAAAAAGTAATTCTGCAATTGCTTCATATTCGAATGACCATTGTTTTCTGTATTTTTAAAATCAATTCTGAAAACTATTTTCCCCTAAAAAAAAAGCAACCAACTATGCTAATGCTCTTTCTGCATATTTACAAATAATCCCCCCAAAACAGAGGATGATGGGACAAATTCTGATATATTAAGGAAACTATATATAACATAGTTACTGCAATTTACAACAATTTCCACCCGAGTTTTATCAACAGAATATGCCACTTCAGATCAACGTCTTCATTAATTAAGACTGCAGTTGAAATTACACAATGTAAACCAGAGGCAACATGCATCACCTCAGTTTAATAATCCAGTATATTACAAAAAAAACAAACAATGAAAAGAGCATCATATAGCATAATAGCTTTGTCTGGCTTCCTCTGGAGAGTGTTCTCAGTCTGCTCATGGTTGCACCTAGAAGTCCACCCGTAGAGTCAAAATCATTCTCCTGCATTTTAAATAAACACACAAGCAAACAAAACAACAAAAAGCATGTTACTCTGAAAAAAGAAATACCTTTACAGCTCGCAAAGTGTAGTTTTCCTTTTTTTTTTCAAAATTTCCAAAATTAAAATTATTTTAGAGGCAAAAATTAACCAGGAAAAACTTTCGCCCATTTATCCAGTGCTAACTTTTTTCCCCAAGCCAAAGGAAAATGCAAGCAAAAAAGGCATTTCTGACTTGCTTCCTTCTTCTATTCTTGAATACAATTAAATATAGAACTGCCTTTTTAGTAAAACTATACATTTTCTAACTGAAAGTGAATTTTGAAGTAAGGAGACCTTGGTTGTGCCTTAAGAAATTATTTGCACATCTGATCTTTCTGAACATAGTGTTGCCAAATTAGTTACATGTTACAGTCAACAATAAATTGTCAACATTTTAATACAAATGTTCATTTGTATGAACTACTAAAAGACAGGACACTTTAATCCTTCTTAATCCTTAAGAAACTTCTTAATCCTAAAATGTATTTAAAGAAATTTATTTACTAAATACATACCATTTCTGATAACATTTTATTTTGGTTTTTAACTTCTGTTCCAATTTCAATGGAAAGCTATTAAAAAAGAAAAACATCAAATAATATTAAATAAGAGTAATCAGTTATACAGAGATTAGAGAAGCCAGTGTAAAATACATAACATGACTAGCATTTCCCCAGGTAAAATATGAAAGCAATACCTGATATTTTCAAAAAACAAAGTAACATGTACAGTATTCTGTCAAGTAAAGATTTTTCATCTGACTAGATGAATCTGAAGAGTCACAGAAGGTACTCAATAGTCCTCTTCCCCTTTTACAGGTACTATCTTACTAGAATTACTGCATGGGCTTACAAAAATTCAAGATCTAGTCAAGTCTAAAACAGCAATTACCCATTTCCAGGAACAGCTGTTAAAACTACTGGCACACAGCACAGAGGACCATGAGCATCAGCACTGCTGGACCTGACACCTGTAACCTCTTTTGACAAATTGCTGTTACACTATAAATGGGATTTTCCTTAGTGAACTTGTCTAGCCCTTCTCTACTTTATGTCATGAACAGCAAGGGCGATGCAGGACAAGGAGGAAAGTGGCATAGGCCAGGGAGAGTCAGTCCTGAGATAGTTACAAGGGCCAGCAACAGCCTGGCAAGCAGCCCGAGACAGGCCCAAGGTAAAGCCAGAAAGTAAAGTCGAGTTAGGGCTGGAATCAGGAAAATATGATACCAGACATAGATGGAGCTGCAACGTGGCAAAGGCAGGAGCCAGTCAGGAGAGCCTTGGCCTAAAAGAGGCTCCAAAGTCAAACAGAGAACTGACACTGATCCTAATTCTTAGCAGCTTTTCCTCCGTGACAGTTCTTATTAGCACACTGGCCTACTGCTGTATTTCAGTGCAATCTATAGTAAAGCAAGAGTGAAACTGATTTTACATGAGGCTTCTAAGAAGGTTATCTGATGGCTATTCCATTATTACATTGCACTGAAAGATGCAACTGCATTAAAAAACACACATTCTGCTCCTTTGGGCGCTACCAACTGCACTGACAATACACACTGAGTTTGAAATGTAACATACTGAGAAGACAATAAAATTCACCAACAAAGGTCAAAGCTTTTCTTTCTATCCCATTAACTTATTCTAAACTCTTACTCTAAGCCTCTTTTAGTTTCTAATTGAGACTAAACAAATTACATTTAAGCAGCAGTATTAGCAATAGGACTTTGAAGGAGTTCCGAATTTCAGTGGAAGAAATTCATTGGCTTGTACTACATACAGGGAAACAGCACATATTGCTAAGAATGCATGTAACAAAATCAGAAGTTTTTAAGAACAAGAAACCCACAAAATTTTAATCACAGAACTGTCTTTCAGTTAGACTTGTTTGAAAGAACTCCTCAATCTCTGGAAGGAATCAGAATAATCAGAATAACTTCTAATGATATTAGCATGCTGTTTATAAGAGCTGCTTTCACATTTGAGATTTATCAGCAGATAAAACAGAAACAGGTGAGCTGTAGTAATCAGACCAAAATGCAGTAGTCCATTTTCTTAAATCAAATAGTTATTGACCTAAACGTGAAGTTTTTAGTTTCTGCAGGGATAGTAATTCATTCTGCAGGACACTAAACCATAAGTCACACCACAGCTGTGCTCTAGGTGAAAGCGGACATCTCTAGCTTAAAAATCTAAATAAAGGAAGAATCAGTTTTACAAATGAATGATTGTGCATTTTAGCTGACAATAATTATTTTTTGTATTTGTATTGGGTTTGGCAAACATTGGCAAGGCTTTGTTTTTTGTAGTGGTGGTGGNAAAAACTGTAGGCTGTGGGAAGGATCCACATTAGAGAAATTCCCAGAGGACTGTCTCCCATGGGAGGACCCCATACTGGAGCAGGGCAAGTGTGCAAGGAGGAGGGAGCGGCAGAGACAACGTGTGATGAACTGACCACAACTCCCATTCCCCATCCCCCTCCATCACTGAGGGGGAGGAAGCTGAGCCTTGGGAAGAAGGGAGGAGTAGGGGTAAAGCATTTTAAGATTAGGTTTTATTTCTCATTACCCTACTGATTTGACTGCCAATCAATTAATTTCCCCAAGATGAGTCTGTTTTGCCCATGATGGCAACTGGTAAGTGATCTCTCCCTGCCCTTATCTTAACACGCGAGCTTTTTGTCACACTTTTTCTTTCCCTCCTCCCTGAGGAGAAGAGTGACAGAGGAGCTTTGGTGGGCACCTGGCACCCAGCCAGGGTTAACCCACCACAGTATTAAACTTCTGTTTTAAACTAAGTCTAGTGCTTCACTGATTCATACAATTTAATAAATGTGACGATACCACTGTAATTAAATACATACCGATTTAATGGCACTGACTTTTGTACGCAGGCTTTCTGTTAACCTGTCATTCTCCTCTTCATAAACGCTGTACCCACTGCTGGTATAGCCATAGTTACCTGCAGGTGCTGCATCGCCTGTAAACACAACAGTCAGTAGTTACAGACAGAAACCACCATTGGAACAAGTGATTTGCGTGTTCCCGAGACAGAAACTCAGCCTTTTCCAAACATGTAAGTTACCTTTCAATATGCAAATAAAAGAAGAAAAACTGAGGAATGGCTGTAATTTAGTACTATTAATTTTTTTCCCTGATAGTGTTTTCAGACAAGTTCTACAGAAATCAACCTGGGAACTACATGGAGATGTGAAGAAAGCGTTGAGGCCACTCCATGTAGGAAACCAAACTGAAAACAGGAGAGTTGAGACCATTCTCTAACAAATATCACTTGATCACACATTTAAAGGAAAAACCATACTCTGATCCCTACATGAGTTCCTCTGCAAACAAGACCTGAGAGCAGAAGCCAGGCCTCTCAGCACAGTCACCACTCCCTAGTTTTATTCCCACTCCTGCCTGAGCTTTTTGGGTGATGGAGCTTCAGGACTGTAATCCAGACAACTGAGTCAGTAGAGTATGTAGGGCAGAAGGGAATGAAAGCTGCTCAGCTCCACATATTCGCTTCCTCCAACCTCCTACAGAGAGCAGCTGGACATCACCATGGGCACAAGAGATTTAAGGCCATGTCCAGTTGAGACAAAAATCAGTCTTAGACCTCAAAGCTAAAATTTGAAAACAATGAAGGGAGATCAAGACTTGAAAAAGCAAACAGAAAAGAACTACTATAAGCTTCATGACAAAGATCCCACCAGATTAGTTCAACTAACAATCCAGTTATAAAATTAATATATATTTATATGGCTAGTCAGAGTGGCACACTAAAATCGAATGCCTTTGATTTAATTTTAAATACACTCTAAGTATTTTTGTATTTGTGTGTTTTTTTTCTTTTTGAGAAAAAAGGGACAAAAGAGAGACACCAACCACATTCACAGAGAGGTCCATCTCAAACAGCTTGGCATATTTTTATTATTATTATTATTATTATTTTAAAAGAGATAGCTACTATGCTATTTTGACAATAGATACCATTTTATGAACCCATGAAGCCACTTCTTAAATCTAAATAATGACAACTTTTTAGTTTGTACTTTTAATTTGTTACTCATCAAGTTAAGCTAATGACAGATCTTCAACAAGACTGGATCACAGAATACTCTGAGTTGGAAGGGACCCCCCAGGATCATTAAAGTCCAACTCCTGGGCCTGCACAGGGCCATCCCCAAGAGTCACACCGTGCACCTGAGAGCATTGACCAAACACTTCTTGAACTCTGTCAGGCCTGTGCTGTGACCACTTCCCTGGGGAGCCTATTCCAGTGCCCAGTGACACTCTGAGTGAAACCCTAACCTTTTCCTAAAAACCACTCTAAACCTCCCCTAAACAGCTTCAGGCCATTCCCTCAGT
>VYZS01040967.1:0-25002 GCA_013400695.1 Neodrepanis coruscans | reverse complement strand
CAAACCAAAAAACAAAAAACACTGGAAGATGCCTAAAGAGCAGCTGTTTCTTAGACTATTTCTTAGACAACTGGGAGCAGGGAGATGTTGTATGAGCTGTGTTTCAGGTCTGTTTGGAACAACAGAAGACCACAGCCAGGTTTGGGGATTATCACTGGGAAAAGATGTCGATTCCAATTTATCCACGTTTGGCTCTGATCATGAAACAGTCCCAGAGCAAACTTGTGAGTGTGGGTACTGTCTCCTGGCTGGACTATTTGTACTTCTCCAGCTCTCACTAGGAGAGCTGGTTTTTCCATCATTAAATTCCAGGGCAGACAATTTATTGCTTGTAGTGTCTTCTCATAAACAGACTGGAGCTCACAGTGTGTGCTGAGGAGAGTTATAAACCTGTGTCCACTTACTGCTGGGAATCTCCAGTCCTGCTTGGAGCCTCTCCAGCCAAGACAAGATGTTCACTTCAGTGATGGACTGTTCTGATGGGAACTTGAAAACCTGCCCCCCAGCATGGAGGTTCACCCAGATGAGAACAGGGAGCGAAGGCACAGTGGCAAAGTATGTCCTCAGGATCCCATATCCCACTGGTGTCTTCTTCCTGTTGGGAAGAGGAGATTTGGGTCTGGCAGCACAACAGGATTGAGAGCCAAAAAAGCACCAAATGCCTCAGGTCACATCCAGCAAAGCACAGTTTTGCCTGTGGGAATGTAAAAGCATCATCCCTAGAAGTGTTCAGGGCCAGGCTGGATGGGGCTTGGAGCAATTTGGGACAGTGGAAGGTGTCCCTGCCCATGGCAGGGGGTGGAACAAGGAGGGCTTTATGGTCCCTTCCAATCCAAAGCATTCCATGACTCTAAGCACATGGTACTATATATAAACTCAATGTCTATTGGGATCCAACAGGGAGGGAATGGACAGGAGAATGAATGTATAAAGAAATCCTTGAGCAGGGAAGATTCTGTGGGAAGGAGTGAAATGTTTTCCACTTTAAGCTTTTAAGAACAGGTGAGACAGGAGTAGGGCAGGTCCCACAGCCCTTGGGGTTAGTCCCTGTCTGCAGGGAGAGCTGCCAGCTCCTTCCAGCCCAGCCCTTGTCCTGTGGTGGCAGCAATTCCACAGGGATGGAAAGGCAGGAGCTGATGCAAAGAGCTGTGCTCAGCCTTTCCATCCTGGGATGGCAACTTCCCCAGGTGACACAGAGAGAGCAGAAAGAGGACATTGAGATGGAGGGACAGCAACCTCATGAAGATGCTGAGTTCTTTCCAGCACTGTTTTAAGGCTGAATGTGATGCTCCAGGTCTGAGCTGGCTCTTGCCATGGGAATAAGGGCTTCCTTAGGGGATGAGGGACTTTTAACAAGGCCATGGAGGGACAGGACAAGGGGAAATGGCTTCCCACTGCCAGAGGGCAGGGTTAGATGGGATATTGGGAATGAATTGTTGTCTGTGAGGATGGTGAGGCCCTGGCACAGGTTTCCCAGAGAAGCTGCGGCTGCCCCATCCCTGGAAGTATCCAAGGCCAGGTTGGAGCAACCTGGGATAGTGGAAGGTGTCCCTGCCCATGGCAGGGGGGTGGAACTGGCTGATTTTTGAAGTCCCTTCCAACCCAACCCCCTGCATGATTCCAAGACTCTGCCCTGTTCTGTGGCAGTGCCCTTTTGCTCTGGCACAGGACAGGTTTCTGTTTCTCAGCAAGGGAGAGCAAAGGCTGGTGTGTAGGTGGGGAAGTTCCAGGGCACTCATTTCTTGTGCTTTACTGGCAAACAAATCTCCATCTCTCTGAAAACATGTGCATTCCCCCTCAGCTAAATCCAGCCCACGCCGGACGGTGCTGCCCAGACTTCAAAGCACATTATGATTAAGACACTGAGGTGTCTCAGGGCTTGGGCAAAACAAAGGCTAAAAATTAGAAATGCAACTTGGAAGGGGAGGATTAAAAAAAAAAATCCCCCTTCCTACAACTTTCTCATTCTTAGCTCTTGGGTTCATCTGGGTCCTTGAGTATTTTTTTTATGTTTGCTTCTTCTGGCTGAACTTTCTACTCCCAGCCAATGACCAGTCACTCCCTCTTAACTGCTGGTGGAAAATCACCACAAGACATTGCAGGAGGGCAAATTTCCCTTTTTTTTGCCACCCACATGCAATAAAAATACAAACAACACCAGATCCAGGGGCAAGCTACTCCGTGCTTTGAGAACATTTTACTCTATTGAAAATTATTTCTGCAATCAATTAGAGATTTACTAATTTCACTTCATCAGGCAATTTTGCAGCTGCCCAGAACAGCAACTGGTTTGACCTCCCAGCTCCTGATGCTTTCAGACCCAATGATCACATCATCAGCTTGTGCTTTCAGCAGTTGCAGCCCCAGCTTTTTTTCTTGTCCCCAAAATGCTCCGAGCGAGCGAACGGAAAAAGGAGCAAAGAGCTTTTCACACACACACTCACAAGTTCAACCAGCAAGCCACAAACGTCTGCTGGGGTCTTCCTTTTGCCAGCTTCAGCATTTCCTCACTTTCCATTTGACTGATGGCACCATCACTGAACAGGAGGAGGAAGGGCTTTGTGAGCTGCAAGTACTGGGGCAGGTTCTGCACCGTGATTTCGGGCTGCAGGACGGCAAAACAAGAGGTTTTGGGGGTTGTGGGGAGGAGAAAACAGGAGGGGATGAAGACTTTTCTGTCCTTACATGAGGGGTGCAGGGGTTAAGAAAGGCTGTGTTGAACGTGGGCAGATGGAAAACAAGCAGGTGGTGGGATTTTGGTGGACATTGTGGGTGTCTACGCCCAGTCCTGCCTGTTGTGGGAGCAGCTGGGACGTGGTGGGTGTGAGCAGAGGAGCAGCAAGGCCAGCTCATCCCAGCTCCACGTGTTACCAGTCTCCCAAAGGCACATGGAAAAGGATGGGAAGAGGTCCCTGTGAGAGGCCAAGCCACCACAGCAGTGGGGCAGTGACTATGAGGCCATTCCATCAACTCCAGGGTCTCCTCCCCCAAGCCCACACAAGCAAACAGCACATTTCTGTCCACACTCCCTGCTCCAAGCCATAAAACTTAACAACAAACTCAGCAACCATGGAAGGAATGAGCAGACATGCTTGTTTTGCAGAGCTCCACGGAATAATCAGGGGGAAAGGACACTTTTATTCTCTTTTACTTACAAAAATGTCCAGCAGTTCATATCTGATCATCTGCACCATGTCCTGCACGCTCTGTCTGGACAAAGAGATGCCTTCCACACTCTGACCTCCAGCCCGGGCAAGGAGGAGGGCTGGGGGGGACACAGAGTATTTTTGGGATCTGCAAGAGAGGGATGGAAACAAGGAGTGGCTGGAGAATGGGACACACCCCAAAAGTGCTGCACACAGAGCTGGTGACATATCCCAACCCTGGAAGTGGCCAGGGCCAGGCTGGATGGGGATTAGAGCAACCTGGGATAGTGGAAGCTGTTCCTGGGTGGTATTTACAGGCTGTTCCAACCCAAATCATTCTGGGATTCTGGGATTTTACTCCTCCTTCTCTTTCACTTTCACACCTAAGGTTGGGTGGTGCAAATACCCACCCAGGGCTTCACTCTGCCTCCCAAGCCAAGGCAAACAGAAGGTCTCAGATTCCATCCAAGGGACACAATCCACACAAAATAAGCTCCAGGAGATGCCTGATTTTTGGCTCAGTGAACAAGCCAAAAATCTTGGTGAAGTCCAGCCCCACATTAGGGCAACACACAAAGGCTGCACCCACAAACCCTTGGGGGAGTAGCTCATCCTTTGTTCCTCAGAGCTCTTCTGGCAGGAGGGTTTAAGAGTATCTCAAGAAAAGATGAGAAAGTGGGAAAAGCAAAAATAGAAGTCTGAGAAATGCAAGGGCAGGGGGGACACCAAGCTGGGAAAGCAATTTTCTGGAAGTTTGAGGAACTTCAGTCCTGGAGGCTCCAGATGTCAGTGCTCAGAGGAAGGGTGAGACAGAGGAACTCAGCAGTTTTCTGGGGCCATGTCTAGTTTATTTTTCAAAGGTTGCTGGAAATTTTTCAAATGTTGTGACACCAGGGCCTCCCCACCCTCCCAGCCAGCAATTTCTTTAGGTCTCCAATGACAAAGCAAGTGGAGGGAACTGCAGATAACACATTTCCATGATGTCCAGCTCTTATGGAGGCCTTTCCATTCTTCCATCACAGTGTTTATCTCTCTGGGAATAATACACCCCCTGCAAATTTCTAAGGGACACCCCAAACCTGTGATGAAGAGCAGCAGTAACCAAAGAACCACAGAATATCCTGGGCTGGAAGGGACCCACAAGGATCACTGAAGTCCAGCTCCTGACCATGGACTTCCCCAAGGCCTTCAAATGTTGGGAAACAACTGCTAAACTGTTCGTGGATATTTCAGCTTTTTAAATTTATCTTTATAAATCCAGCCCTTAGCTAAGCTTTTCTCTCTCTGTCTGGACTCCCAAGTTCTGTTACTCAAAAGAAGTTGAGTCTCAGACCTCTTTGAATTCTTTGGGCTGTGAGGAAAATCCTGAACTTTCCTCTCTGTTGTTTTCCAAATTAACCTGCATTTACCACAGATGAAAAGTAGCTAAACCCCTATAAAAAATTAATTCCCAGATTTTGAACATCTCAAACTTCCACAGGCTTTAAAGAGATTCTCTGGCTTGGTCATGGCTCAGAGGAGGTGAGGACTCTTGCTCCCTGTGTCTAAAACATATCAACTTGTTCAGCAGCCTTTGATGGGGGGTCTGTGAGGGTGATGAGGCCCTGGCACAGGTTGCCCAGAAAAAATGTGGCTGCCCCATCCCTGGAAGTGTCCAAAGCCAGGTTGGAGCCACCTGATCTAGTGGAAGGTGTCCCTGCCCATGGCAGGGGGTTGGAACTGGATGGACTTTAAGATCCTTTCTAACCCAAACCATTCTGGGGTTCTATTCCATGGTTCTACATGGAAATTTCTGATCTGCTTGCAGAAACCCACCAAATTCCTCAGCCAGTCCACCCTGAAATCCCTTCCCACCTTCCTGGTACTGAGGGGTTGCATTGTTGCTTTCTGACAGCTCTGTATTTATACAGCAGGGTAACACGAGTCCTGCATTTTAATCACAAACAAACGCTTTCCATCTGCAAACAAACACTTGGCAGGAACCTGTGACACGGATGTGGAATGAAATAACGACCCCATTCAAAGCATTTCTTCCTCAATGCCTTTTTCCCCTTCGTTAGTGACCAGCCCAGCAGGTGCCTGCTCAGCAAACAGCTTTGCTAACAACATTCTTTGTGTATCTTGCAGACTTTTTTTCTCTGGGAAGAGGGGGAATCAGCTCTGCATGACCTGGGAGCCACAAATATTTTCTCCTGGAGTGCTGAGCAGCAGAATAGCTTTCCTTTTTCTTAAGAAGGGAAGTGAGCCTGGCTCTTGCATAAGGGATTCCTGTAAGTGTTTACTTTCTACTTACAGTCGAGGAGACCATCAGCTACAGTAGCTTTAGCCACAAATCACAGCCAAAATCCAAATTTGGCAGAAGTATCAATATAAACTGTACTAAATATTCCAGCTCAACGGGAGCAGACTGCAGACTCCTGCAGCAGGAGCAGGAGCAGGGAGGTGTATTCTTGGATGTGTCAGTGCTGAGAGAACACAGGCTTTTTCTACTTGTACCTTGGAAGATCACCCTGCCCTCTGCTTTTTTAACTTCTATCAGCTAGGCTGAGATCCTTAGGGAAGGAAAGTCTGGGGAGGGGGGTGTGATTTTTGGGACCTGCCCAGTGGTCTCTCATCCCAACACTGGACAAGCCTGGCAGTGCCTCACTTCCCAGATCCAACCATGGAACACAGTGTGGTGAATGGAGGTGTATTCCCAAGGTATTTGCATTTTCTCTGTGCACACCCCAGAAACTCCCTCTCCAGGGATGCATCAAATCTGTAGGAAACTAATGAAATTAGTTTTCTGTTGCATTACAGGCTGTTAAAGCCCCACCTGGAAAACAGGCCAAGGACCTTTTGGGATTTTTTTAACTCTGCCTTGACATCTAATTCCTGATGGAAATGAGATGCCAGGACAAGCTGAAGATTCCCTCTGGATCTCTCTGCATTCCTAGGCACTGAAGCATCTCTCACACTCTCATCCAAAGCACTCTGCCCCTTGCTGGAATCTTAATGACACAGTTAAGTGCTCAGATCCCATTAGTTCTAATTTGGCTTAAAGTTAGGGATGCAATTGATATTTATTCCACCAGGAACTGCCCAAGGAAGCCTTAACTTTGCTTTGCCATAAGTGCAGGAGGAAGGCTGCTTTATTTTTCCAGCCCTCTTCCTCCCAAAGCTCTGTCTGGATATGATGGTAACATCTTGCTTGTGCATGGGAAGGGATAAGGAGGGAGGACATCTTTCAGGAAAAAAAGATCCATGTTAAGATGTTGAAAAGATAGAGGTAAGTTCCTCCCCATCCCTGGTAGCTGCCAACATCTCCCAGCCAGATGTTTGCACCCACAGGAAAGCTGGATGAGATCAAGGCAGCTCCATGGCAAGACAGCATTTATTCCCAGACTTCCAAAGCCTTTTCCAGTTCCCAGACACAATGGTCACTCCACAGCCTCTCTTCTGGCTGCTCTTGGCAACTGAGGGCAACCCTCAGAGCAAGGGAAGAGAGTGCAGGAAGAGATGGACTTTAAGATCCTTTCTAATTTTCCCTGATGGAAAGAGAAGGGCACAACTGTTTTTTTTCCCTCACACACTGAGGGTATCATTTTTCCAGCCTGTTTTTGCCTCCATAGAAGTTTGTAAGAGGAAGACAACCAGATCCATGGGGGCTGGCAGGGCTGGAGGACTAAAGAGAGTTGAACATGGCTAGGCTGTGAGTCAGTGGCAGAGCCAAGGTGGCAACTCCTTTGGGATGAATCCTGACCAATCCCTGTATCTCCCTGCAGGACAAAGTCACTTGTAGCTGTCACTCAGCCTGGCCAGTGACACTCCAGGCACTGCCTTTAATAAAAGCAGATCAGTTTCAATTCTTCCCAAAGAAAAAGAGAAACCACTTACAAAGCCAAGGCATCATCTTCAAAATACATCCCCATCCTTACGTGGCCACTTAGGATGTTTCCTGCCTCTTCAAAAGCTTCCTTGGCTGGAAAAAAAAAAAAGATTTTTAAAAACACAAGAGTAAAAAACAGAGGGGTGCTGACTTTCCTCCTGGAAACCATATTGATGCCTGCACACATAACACCCTCAACACAGCAAATTGTTGGGAATGAAACCAGGATTAGAGGCTCCTGAGAAATGGCTGCAGCTCATGGGAGGAGGAGCTGGCAGCATCCAAGGATCAGAGGAAAATTCCTACTCTGAGAACAGCATTTGCTCCTCAGTCACCAGCACTGAGTTTCCAGGATCTGCAGAGGCACTGCTGGAAAATGAAATGTCTTTAAGGACTTGAAGTCTGTAAGTGTTTTTAGAAACAGGAGCAATTAGAAGTCTAAATAGAAATCTTATAAATCCCAGTGACCTTTGGGAAATGACGGATGACAACTTTACTGGAGTAGTGTTAAGAGCCCAGAGATAAACCAACCTCTCCTACAAATGTCTTGCTTTTATCCAGTTCCTCTGAACAGGCTGAGACTGTTACAGGGCAGGGAAGGACCAGGCTGGGGCTCCCTTTACCCATCACAGCTGAATTTGTGCTGAGACTGAGAGCAAAGCTCCAGCACAAAGCTGACTCCAGAACTTATTTATTCCCCTATGAAACAGCCTCAGTTTTCACAGAATCACAGAATGGTTTGGGTTGAAAAGGACTTTAAAGCTCATCAAATTCAACCTCCCTGCCATGGGCAGAGACACCTTCCCCTATCCCAGTTACTCCAAGCCCTGCCAAGCCTGGCCGTGGTTTTGGGCAGTTGAATCCATGGGAAAGCCAAGCTTTGTGGGAACATGCAAAGCACTGTGTGTGAGCTTGTGAAAGGCTGTCAGAGATCAGAGATCCAAACAGCTGCTGCCAAAGGTGGGGTGAGAACAGGGAGGATTTCAACACCACCTCCCACCCTCCTCCTTTGGATTGAGCAACTGAGAGGAAGAAAAAAGGCTCTTCCGACTTGAGGAAAGTGAGAAATCTCTCTCTTTGGAGAAGTGAGGTTTTTCCAGAGCATTAAGGTTGTACCTCAGATACAGCCACAATATATGTTGCTTTTTAACTTAAGTAAGATCTCAGTTTTTGTTCCTCAGGCCATTCACTGCCACTGGCCAGCCCAAGCTCCTGGGACAGCTGACTCAGACCTCAATAGATGGGGCACTTTTTGGTTCTTTGACTCCTCTTTTCCAGCTACACTCAAAGCAATATTTTCCACTCTTTCCCACAGGGACCATAAGCTGTCATTTAAACTATTTTCCTTTTCAAATGGAGGCTTAGATCCTTAAGGGGTGGTACACTGAAGGTTCAGACATTATCACAGCATCCCAGAATGGTTTGGGTTGGAAAGGATCTTTAAAGGTCATCTTGTTCCACCCCCTCTGTCATGGGCAGGGACACCTCCCACTATCCCAGGTTGCACTTCTACAGGATTTAAGTCCTCACTTGAGGTGTAAGTTTGTGTTGAAGTGCTGCCCTGGAGCAGCCCTGGCTGCAGGAATTCCCTCCTAAATTAGGACAGAGTTCAGGCTTACTCTTTTCATCACTGCTAATAATACTCTTTTCATCACTGCCTACCTTGCTTCCAAATTGTCCCATATTTTGGGGGCTGTTCCAGAGCCAGAGCCACACATGAATCCAGGTAAGAGCTCACAGCAATGGTCTCTCAGCTCCACACCAGAAACCCCCCAAATTCACACCAAAGAAGGTCTTTGGAAGAATCTACTTAAATATTTCCTAGAAAATTAACCTTACATACAAGGATGCTCCCAGTTCCTGCAGAGAAAACAAATTTATCTCCTAAAAGTTTTCCAGGGCAACACTCATTCATTGCCCTCATAATACCATTCACTTCTTCCTAATCAAATTTTATTATAATTGAATTGTAATTTTTCCCACAAGCCTCTTTTAGCTCAGATCCACCAAAGGGTTCTTAACACAGTGCTGATGCTAAATGTTGGAAAAAATCCTGGGAGGAGAAGACATCCCAAATTTCATCTGTCACCTCAGATGGCAGAAGGATTGTGCCCTGAGGGAAGAGGCAAAGAGCTGCCTGGAAACCTCCAAGTCTGAATGGAAGGAAATGAAAAACTTTTCTACAGAATGGTTTGGATTCAAAGGGACCTGAAAGATCATCCAGTTCCACCCCTGCCCTGGGCAGGGACACTTTACACTGTCCCAGGTTGCTCCAACCTGGCCTTGGACACTTCCAGGGATGGAGCAGCCACAGCTTCTCTGGGTTGGACTAAATGTTTTTTGAGCCAGAAGAAAACAAGGGATTAACTTCAGCCCAGCCCAAGTGTTTTCCAGTTGGTTCCAGACATTCTATTTTGTTCTTATCTCTGAGCAGAGTGGATTCCCTCTGGACCCCTTCATGTGAGAAAGTAGCTTGGTTTGCATTAAACCAAAGTTTAGAGGCACAACAGAGCTTTGAAATGAAAAATAGTCTGAAAGTTTGATCTCAAGTAAGATCAGAAAGTTCTCTTTTTTTTTTTAAAGGCAGCAATTCCCAAGGGGAAGTTGGCAACTGAGAGATCACAAGGTGGAAGGGCCCAGCTCTGCACTGGGAGGCCCTGGCACAGGTTTCCCAGAGAAGCTGTGGCTGCCCCATCCCTGGAAGTGTCCAAGGCCAGGTTGGAGCAACCTGGGACAGTGGAAGGTATCCCTGCCCATGGCAGGGTTGGAATAAAATGATCCTTAAAATCCCTTCCAATCCAAACCAATCTGGGATTTTCCATGTCATGGTGTTCCCTTTCCAGACTGACTTTATTCCCTCTCTCTTGTTAATCATCTCTGATTGTCACATGAAAAAAACCACTGCAGCTCTCAGGACCATTTCCCTGTTTTTAAGAGAGGCTGGACCACAGCTATGGCATGGAATGGATGATACTGGAGCACATCCAAGTGACTCACAGCAGGCAGGGGAGGGAGAGAGTGGCTGCTCCAAGTTTCAGCCACTGCCCAGGACTGCACTGACCGAGACTACAGAGAGAAACAAATTCAGACAAGTTCAGGACACTCCTTCCAGCAATTTTGCTTTGAATTTCTGTGTCCACCTACTTCAAAATCCACAAGTGGATTTCAGTGAGTCATTGACATTCCATTCCTTTTGATGCAGGAAATCTGTATTTTACCTTATCGCTGTTTTTGAGTTTAAAAAAAATATAAAATATATTTTGTGTTGAAGAACTGGGACTACCACATTTTCAGGAGGAGTCAGCAAGATAACTATTAATCCAAGAGTGGAAAGGGCTTTCTTTAAGGAAAAATATGCTGTGGCATGTTGTACATGGACTACAGGAAGAGGCTGATGGATCTGGGGTAAGTCAGAGGCTGAGATGGAATTTAATTCCAGCCTCCAAACATTTTGAAGGGACTCACCAAGGGGACAGAGCCAGGATATGGACCCCAAATCCCATATCTGGGATCACCTGCAATCCTCTTGTAAAACTAACAAGGGTAATGGCAGGCAGACTGTGTTGTGAACTTCCAAGCCCCTGGAATCATCCCTCTGCCAGCAGGAATGAAGCTGAGTGCTTAAACCCACCAACACCACACCAACCTTCACTTGTGGCTGAGCTAAACACTCCCAGAAGGGAAGTGTGGGGGTAGGATGAGAGCTCAGATGGGAACTCTCCTCTTAAATATCCTTCTGCTTCATCCAGCGTGGCCAGTCTGAGAGGGCAGGGAACTCGGCTCCTGTGGAAAGGCAGAGAAACAACAGGGATGTTTTGGGATGAAGAGACAAAGGGCAACCTCAACCCAACAGGGCCCCAACCCTGTGATGACTGTCACCCTCATTAGAGACAAAAATTATCATCTGGGAAGGAAGGAAGTACCAAGTCTATCCACAGAAAGGCACTGGAGATGGTTAGAGGGAAGAGAGAACAGCCCTGATCCTTGGGATCCCCATTAAAAAAAAAAAAAAGAAAAGGAATTCCAGAAGAAAAAGAGGGACAGTGACAACCAAAGGATGTGCTGTCCAAAACCAGATATTCCCCTTGAAAAGCACAAAAAGTTATTAAGCAGATTTCCAAACCAGGACTACAATCAGATCTGGCCTTGTTTTTCCAAGGATTTCCATTCCACAGAGCATGAAGCATCCAGATGTGGATGTGGCAGATGTGCCACTCTCACCTGCTGGGGATTCATCACTTACAGGAGGATGAAGCTGGTCAGCTCCTCAGTTCCCCACATGCCATCATAGGTCACTGACTGCTCTCCCTTCCCATAAATCTTGATGGTGGGAAACTGGGTGACGTTCTCCTGGCTGCAAATTCCAGGCCAATCCCAGCAGTTTACCCTGGACAGCAAAACCCCAGGAGTTCCTAGAGTGGAAAACAAACATTTGTGAATAATATGAAAACCTAAAAATAATAATAATTTGGTTGGAAAATAGAGGGGTTTATCAGCTTGTTTGGATATTACTGTTTGTATTTGTATTCATGCTGCCAGAAATCTCAAAATCCAGCCCTGAATACACAATCCCTTTGATTACAGCCCCTCTCCCTCTTCAAATTATTCACGGATATGCCTCACATTTTTGGGGTATAATAAGAACTATTTGCAGCCTGGGAAGGTATTAAATATCCCATCAGGTGTGGATTGATCCAAAGAACAGAGACAATAAATTCAGGGAAGTGGTCTGTTGCACTTCTCAGAAATTCCCAGAGATGTTCATATCTGGCTGGTAACTCAAAGGGACACCACAAAATCCTGAGGCAACTGTCCAGGAGCATAAAAAACAGCAAGGAAAGGTACTTGAAATACCTGAGGAATAAGGCCAAGTGAAGAAACAATGCAGGCACTCACTTACAGGAAAGAGGGGAGATAAAATTTGGCACAGAGGAGGATGATGCAGTTCAGGATTTTCAATTATTAAGGTGCTCAAGTGTTGAAAAATGTCTGTTCTACCTCAAGCACAGAAGCCAAACACACACAGAGCAGTGAAAAGGAATGTAAGAAAGACAGATGTAATACCAGTCTGGTGGCATTCCCCCTTTCCTATGCCCTCAGGCACATGGTGGAATTTTTGGGGTTGTCCTGTGCAGGGCCAGGAGTGGGACTTGATCCTTGTGGGTCACTTCCAGCTCAGGATTTTCTGTGATTCCACACCAGCTGTTCATCTCCAAGGCACTACCAGACACCTGTCTGACCTTAACAAAGGGGTCTCACAGTTATGGGAGAGGGAAAGGAAAAGCACTTGGGAATTACAGGGCAGTCAGTCCCACTGTGGATCCTGGGAAAAGCCCTAAAAAGAGCTTTTTGTGGGCCTCACCAAAGTGATGAACTCAAGGGAAATAAATGAAAGTTGGTTCCCTGCCTGCTCTCCATGAGCACAGAACTCCAGCATGTCCCTCATCACAGAATTATGGAGACACAGAATGGTTTAGGTTGGAAGGAACCTCTAATCCCAACCCCCTGCCATGGGCAGGGACACCTTCCACTATCCCAGGTTGCTCCAAGCCTCGTCCAACCTGGCCTTGGACACTTCCAGGGATCTTACCAGCCTTTGTGTCATCTTCAGGATGGGTGAGACCAGCACAGGAGAGACAAGCACACACAGAGATGCAGACCAGTGTCCTTCAGAAAGCAGGGTGGGGGCAGGTGATGAGGATTTCTCAAGAGAACAGAGCAAACCAGCCAGTCTTTCCTCTCTCCCCGTCCTGGGTTTGGTCCTGATCACTATTTTCATCAAAGGCCTGGCTGATGGAATAAAACACATCCAATCTGCACAGGATCCCAAGCCCAGAGGGGCAGAAAGCAATCTGAAGAGCAAAGTGCAAGGACAGCAGCATTCCATGAGGAGAAGCAGGATGAACAGATACCATCAGTGCTGCAGAAAAGGGATGAACTCCCAAAAGAATCTGCAAGGGATGGGAGGAAAATTATGTTCTTCTGTCCTGGTGAGACCTCTGCAGAGCCCAGAAAGTCAGGCTGGGAAACATATTTTTTGGAAAGGCTTAAGCAAATGAGAATCTGGAGAGGTTTGAGAATGCCTGCTGAGGGAAAATCCAAAGAAGTTTTGACTGGAAATTGCCAGGAAGAAAGAAACAATAAAATGTGATGGTATGTAAAGTTTGCTCTGGAGGGGACAGTGAGGTCACTGGGCAAGGAGAGGTGACAAACCCAGCCCCAGGTGGGGAGGGCTGACCAAATATTAAAACAAACTCCTGACAGCCAAACACAGCTGAGTGTTGCACAACCTCTTGTTGCTCAGAGAAGCTGTGGCTGCCCCATCCCTGGAAGTGTCCCAGGCCAGGTTGGACAGGACTTAAAGCAACCTGGGATAGTGGAAGGTGTCCCTGTCTATGGCAGAGGGTTGGAATGAGGTGGTTTTTAAGGTCCCTTCCAATCCAAACCATTCTGGGATTCAATGAGTGGTTTTGGCTGTGAAGCTGTGGGAGGGTTTTGATCACAAATTACAGATGTGGCTGCCAGGGAGGGTTAAGGCATCACCACAGATGGGTGAAAACAGAGGTAACCTCAGCAAGAGTTCCTATTCCAGTCCTTGGCATCTGGACCATTCTGTGCAACCCTCTCTTCAGGTTCTGAGTTGCTCCCACAAGGAGTTTGCTGCTGTTCTGCCTTGCATCAACCTTTTGTACAGAAAAACCAAGAGAGAAAGGTCTGCAAACCCACTCAGGCAGGCAGGAGCAGTAAAAACCCTCCACAAGAGCAGCAATGGTTTGTGTCATTGCCCAGACTCTGCAATAACATCTCAAATCAAGAGCCTGACCCCAGATTTACTTCACACCTCTGTTCCTGGATAGCTGGTTCTCATCATCTCTTACCACATCATCTTGTGTCTTGCCCAACTCTGGAAAATAATGCCATGGAAAAAGGGCTTTGATTTCTTGTTAAAACTGAGTTGTGAGGCTGCTCAGAGTTTGAGTTTGAGTATTTGGATGCAACCTCAGGGAATTATCCAGCAAGTGCTCCAAAGGAGCCCCATCTGGCCTGAGGAACACCTTGTACAGGATGATCATAATCCCATTGTTGGTGACTGACCAGCAGCAGTTTCAGGAGCTGAGCAACTCAGAACAGACTGTCCAGCCCTGTGGTCACTGTTGAGCTGCTGGGTGGGAAGAAAGGTGAAAGAGGAACACAAGATCCTGCTGTCCTGTGATTTTAGGTGCTGCTAAACCCAGCAACAGTGAGAACCTCTGTCCTGGGGGTCTTAGAAAACCAGGACAAGACAAATCATTGTTATGAGGAGTGAAAGAAATCAAGAATCCCTTAAATTTCTAATCCTTAGGAAGGCAGGACTGGCGTGGGTAGTGTGTCCAGGTTTATGCTCCATGGATATGGATATGCATTGCTAAATCAGGCCTTTGAGCTACAACTTCAGCCCCTGCCTTTGGAAGTCAGTGGCCAAGAAGACCCCACAAGCACACAGGAGGGAAGCAGAACCATTTTTCATCACAATATAGTGCTCACCTTATATAATGTTCTCTAGTCTGCAAAAAAAAAAGGCCAATGACACACCTAAGAAATGCTCAGCACTGTTTCACCTTCACATCCTCTTGGCTCAGGGGTCCTGCTTCCAAAAATTCTCATCTTGCAACAGCAAACCCAGAGTTGCAGGAGTGAGCCCCAGTGGCACTGAAAATGGCACATTCCAAGAGCAGAAAATGTGCTCAGCTCAGCTAAACTGGATGTCTCAACAAAGGGAAAACACTTGGGGACAGTAAACTTCCCTTTGTGAGGATCTGCTGAGCATCTGTTATGGGATGATTCACGGGGTCATTCCAGTCTCCAGCTTCCTCCATTCCCATGTCTTGATCCCATCTGGCCTATTCTCAGTGCCATTGTGCACAAAGAATTGGTATCAGAAGCAGGACTTGGTCCTGCAACTCAAAAAGTGCCTCAGATGTGGGTGACTCATGCTTCAGACAGCTGGTCATGGCTTTCCAGCCCTTGGGATGCTCCATCCTCCCTGGAGCAGGCAGGAATAGCAGCATTTCTGGGGCAACTGAGGTTGCCCCAACCCATATGCCACGTTTCTCAGTCCTGCATAGCTCCAGATCTTCTTCCTGATCCAGACTTTTTTCCATTGCATCCCAGCCATCACTGACAGCTCAGGAAGCACCATTTCAGCTCCTCTAGTAGATGATCCTCTCAGGTCCCTGAAGCTCCTTGAGCAGCAGAGACAAAGGATCTCCAGATCCACTAAGGCAGCCCTTCTCCATCTGCTCCCAGACCATGGCAGGGAAAGCAGACTGGAGTCATTCCACAGGTCACATCTGGCCTGGGAGTCTTTGGTGGGACATCACTGATCACAGAGGAAAGGAAAGGCCCTGACCTCAATCAGTTCATAACCTCTGCTGAGAATCTGCCTGTGGCTGAGATTGTTATCAAGGGATTCAAAACGCACATGGTGAAATCCTGGCTGTGCAGAATCCACCCAGGTTGGGCCAGTGGCTGAGGAAGAGACCAAGTTTCATCCATGGCCTCTCTCCATGTTGCTCCTCTAGTTGGTCTGGCTGTGGGGGAGTCTAAAAGAAACCCCAAACCACCAACCACCACAGTATTTCTAACAACAACAACAACCTCTCCTGACCCTTCCTGTTTATTCCTGGGATTTCAATCCACATCAAAGCTGCTGGTGACTTTCTCTTCATGCAAACTACGAATGCAGAACTGCTCTCATCCAAACCACAGCACTGTCTGCAGCAATCCCAGAAGGAATCTTCCAAGCAACTCCCACTGCCATCTGCTTCCCAGAAAACTGGCTGGGTCCTCTGCAGGCTCTGCATGTCCCCACTGCTGAATCCTGCTGGCACTGTGCAGGACATGGTGGCCAATCCCAGGGGAGTGATATAATCAGGAAAAAGCTGCCTTGATGGAGAAGGAAAACGAGGAGAAGGCTCCAGAAGTGCCAGAACAGCTCTCATCTGGATCCATGCAAATCCCCTGCTGTGTTGCAGTGAGCTGGGGATGAAGCCACTTCAGCATTCCCTGCAGCCAAAGGGAGAAAGAGGCACCTCTGGAGGAGATTCAGCCCATATAAGAATTATGGATGTGCAGAACCCACCTCTCTTCACCAGCCACAGAATGGGATGGGGTTGAGGCTGAACTGCTGCTTGCACTGTTCAAGAACTGCTCAGATCCTCTTGAAGGAACTCTCCCTCCTACCTCTGCTCCCAGATTTCCCCATGTGCTGTCTGTAAGTGCAGCATCACGTGTTATTTATGGAGTTCTGTGGCCACCTCTGAGAATTCCCATGTAATTAAACCAGTCTCCAGGCCCTGGAGGCAGCTTTAATGGTGAATCCTCCCCTTGGCACCACCTTGCCCAGTGCATCTGGGCCTGCCCACACCTGTCTGTCCTGCTTTCCTCCAAAGCCAGGGCTAATTACAGTTCCTTCCCCTCTGAGATCATGAGTCCAACTGTTCCCCCAGCTCTGACAAATCCACTAATCCATATCCTGAACTGCCACATCCTCAAGGCTTTTAGGGATGAGGACTCCAGCACTGCCCTGGGCAGCCTCTGCCAGTGCTGGACAATCCTTTTGAGGAAGAAATTTTCCCTAATATCCAGCCTAAACCTTCTCTGGCACAGCTTGAGGCCATTTCATCTCACCCTGTCACAGGGAGAAAAGACCCTGAAAAGATCCCTAAATAAGAAACAAAGACCTCTTCCTAAGCAACCTGGTGTGGATATGCCTTCCTGAAGAGCTGGAGAGGGAAAGATGAGTGTATTCCAAGTGAGGTTTCATCAATATCCTCCCATCCTGTGGGCTCCTGTTGCCAGGAGTAGGAAGAGTGTGGATCCCTGAGTCTTTTGGGTACTTTACCTTTCAGATGCTCGGCCACCTCGGAGTAGGAGCTCAGCACAGCCAGGGAAACAGCTTCCCCTGAAACACAGGAGAGGGGAAACACAGCCCTGAGGGACAGGCAGCTGACAGACAGCCCCACCTTGCTCTCTGACTAGGTCACACCACCATTCTCTGCACCCTTGAAGGGTGCTTCAAGCTCTGAAAACTTGAAATAAATAAGGAAAATTGAACTTTATGCTTCTGGACTTCTGTTTTTTTGTGTGTGCAGACAGCAACCAGGTTGTCTAGGCCATTCTATGGCTCCTTTAATCTCCCCTCTCATCCTACATTTTTTCCACTGTAAAATGAAGGTTAAAAGTCTATGAACATTGGTATGTGCTGTCCTGGAGGACACCATCACACATCATCAGTCAATGAGAAGAAATTATTTTATCTGATTGTTAACGGAGGTAGGAGACCCCTGGGGCAGGATGGGGCACTGATTCATGGTTTAAACCTGTCTTCAGGTTCATGGAAGGGCATCCCAAGCTTAGAGAAAGGTCAGCAGGTCCCATTTCATACTCACAACTGGCATAAAACAGCACCACTGTCCGGGCAGCCTCCAGGAGGGAAGAGTGGAAAGTCTCCTCTGTCAGGACAAGGATCTGCTCCAGGGGCAGCTCTCGCTTCTTGTCCCTGGAAACTGCTTCCACCACCTGGTCATCCTGGATGTCTGCAAGGGACACAAAGCTGTGCAGGGGGAACTGCAGCCCCCTGGGCCACCCCAGCAGCATGTTTTTGTGAGGCAGAACCTCTCAGCAGAGACATGGAGGGTAAGTAACTGCCTCCTGTAGGGAGAGGAGGCACAAACACACACACACAAACCCATCAAAATGCCACCTCATCCCACCTCACACCAGTTCTCCCTTTGGATTTGAACACCATTCCTTAAGTGTGTTGGCTCCCCCAGGATCTTGCACCACTTTTCTTAGAAAACACACACAGTTTTGTACGGAGAACAAAAGTGTTTTCAATTATCCATTGGAGGGGGCAGTGTTTTCTCCCTGGGGAAGGCAAATCTGGGCCTGCTCTTACAAAAACGTGTCTCAAACCCTTCCAAAGGGACTGGAAGTTCTGAAGTGATGGTTTGCAGATGTTCTCTAATGCTTTAAGATGTCTTCAGGAGATGCTGATTGCACGACCTGCCTGATGACAATCAGCTTTTCTCTGCTTAATTGCACACCTTGATTGTTATTCTCTTTTTCATCTTCCTCCTCCTCCTCTTCCTCCTCCTCCTCCTGGATTTGTTTGACCTTGTTCTTATCTTCCACCAGGGTTATAACTTCATCAGTGTCTTCCAAAACCAGGTATTGGATTGGCACACCCTGAGGAAAACAGAATAAACCAGTGGGAACAAACCTTCACCCTCTGCCTTTTCTGTCTGCAAATCAAACTCATGGGGGCACTACCATCCAACTCCTTATTTTTGGGACATGTCAACAGATCCCTAAAGCTGCCAAACAGGGGAATGTCCAGGTTGTGTTTCTTTGGCACAATTTCACCTGTGCATGAGTTTTTCTCACTCAAGGTTGGTGTTTCCTTGTGAGGGAGTAGATGTGGCTACATGGGATGCTGTGGTGGAAGTGACCACCAGCTCCACTTCCCAGCAACCTAATGTAGATCCACCACTGCAGGAAAAATCCCAGTGACCAAGCAGGGAAGGAGAACAGGGTGATATAGAGCCTACTTGGATGCCTCTCCATCAGAAGGATCAGGCTGGGCCCAAGCAGCCTGGGAAACTGGCATAAAATACCCTTTATCTCATGTTGCTCAGCCAGGAAGAGAATTTCCCAAGTGAACAGGGGCTGACAACCCATGGAAAGAAAAGAGCAAAATATAGCTCTCAGAAATGAGACCTTGTCAGCTTAAAACCAGTTCTGGCTCTGGCTCAGACAAAGGTATTTGAGAGAAAATGGAAATTTCATCATGAGCTGAGAGAAATGACAAACTGTTGGCACCTCCCACTGGCTCTGAGAGGAGCAACACAACAGGCACATCCAGCACCAGGGCTTGGGAAGCCCTGGGGGGACGCTCAGGTCTGATCCTGTATCTCTGCAATCACAAGTGTGACAGTTCTGGGGCAACTGTGCTCCCTGGCATCTGCCAGCACCAAATTCCATCTTGTCTCACAAGCTGGGTCAGGTTTAGCTCATCTTGATCCACCTTATTTAACTCACACCCTGCCCTTTTCCCAGATCACTGCCAGAGGCATTTGGTTACATCAGCTCAGCACAGACCTTTGGTTGTTTGCTCTTAGCTTCACACTCACTCCCCTTCCCATATTTTGACAACTTTCCTAAGGGGGTTAGGACCTCAGAAGTCCAAATCTTCAGGGAATTTGTGCTTGGACATGGTTCACAATCTTGTCTTGCCTTAAGGTGTAATGGAGATGCCATTCTGTGTTTTGAATCCAAAATAAACTCATTATTTTTTGTCTTTCCCAGCAGGTACAATCACTCTGCAGCACCCAACCCTGGCAGTTCCAAACCAGAGAATCATCATGGAATGGTTTGGGGTGGAAGGGACCTTAAAGACCATCCAATTCCACCCCCTGCCACAGGCAAGCACATCTTCCACTATCCCAGGTTGCTCCAACCTGGCCTGAAACACTTCCAGGGATGGGGCAGCCACAGCTTCTCTGGACACTTGTGTGCAAGACACTTCCCCTTGAGCCTCAGGGAATGCTGTCAAATAACAACAGAGCCCAGCAACACCCCAACACCTCTCAAAAGCATCATGCCCAGGTAGGGAAATAAGAGTTGTACAACAAAGAAATCCATTATCCAACCTCCTCTGGTGTCTTGAGGGCGACATTGGACCGGTGCAGAACGTTCATATCTACGAGATCCCTTCCAAAACACAAAGTGAACATTAGATGGTGTGAGAGGTAAGGTCACCCCTCCTCCTTCTGTCCTTAACTGAAGGGCAAAATACAACTTTTCCATTAGTGCTAAGTCTCCTTTCCAAAATCTCTCCTAAGGCTGACTGGTTTTCCACTTCTAAGCCAGCAACACTCCCAGACTAATCTGACTCTGGACAAGTCCTTAAATGTGACACCCTCTTGTAGGATGTAGCCTGGTTTTACTGCCTCTCATCCAAACTTAAGCCCACTGTCATCCTGGTGCTGAGGTAACTGAGCTTGGAAACACCCCAAAAGGCAAAGAGAACCCCAAAACACCCGAGAGAAATACCTGGATAAAAGGGCAACTCCTGCTTTGCCCAGGAGCTGCCAAGCCACAAACTCTGCTGTCCTCCTGTCAGCCTCATAGGTGTCCTTCTGGCTCAGGATGAACACAAGGGGAAGCCCAAGCTGCAAGTGGACAGTGGAGACCTTCTCTGGGTCCTCAGCAACCTCTGTCTGGAGAGCAGATAAGGTTATACTGCAGCACAGCTCCACATTTTTTAGGTACCTCAGCTCTTCTCCTGCACAGCCCAACTCACCCAGAGAGAGGAAAGAGGAGATCCTCAAGGAAAAGCCTCCAACCCCAATTCCAAAACATCCACCAAAGCAGAACTTACACACACACCAGTTAAACTGTTCCAACACATCAGGACTTCCCTGTTATAAACCTGGGCTTTATTTTCCTTATTGTTTTTTTGTGGCTCAGCAATTCCAGATGTCAAATCTCCACTCATTTTTATCTACCTGGCATCCATTCCCTGGGGCAGTTTTAAAATCCCAGCCACAACATGCAAGAGCTGGAATCCTCCCACTTCCTGCCTTGGGCATGTTGCTTCATGAGAGTATGGACCTGATTTTGAGGGCTCCATGGGGCTAATCCAGGATTCTGGCTGATGGAGGCACTTCCCAGCTCTGCTCATCCTTTTGGATGGGCAGAGATGACCAGTGGGAACAGGGGGCTCCTAAAATTCACCACCTCATGGAAGCAGGAAATAGGAGGGAACCTTCTGTCCCTTGTGCTCATCAAGGCACAAAGGACTGACATCAAATTCCACAAAGTTCCCATTGGGAAGCTATGGGAGCAGCTGAGGATTTGGGGATTGCCTAGTTTGGAGTAAAGGAGGTAAGGGACAACTCCATTGCTCTCCACAGCTTCCTGAGGGAATGTGGAGAGGGAAACACTGATCTCTTCAGCATATCCAGGGGCAGAGCATGTGGAAATTGTTCAAAACTGCATCAGAGAGGATATTAGGAAGCATTTCTTTACCAAGAGTGTGGTTAAACACCAGAAGAAGCTTCCTACCAAGGTGTTCAGTGCTTAGGAGTCATTTGGAAAATGCCCTCAATAATTTACTTTAAGCTTTGGCCAGCCCTGAATTGATCAGATGCTGCCTGTTCCTTGCTTGGACCCAACCTGGGTGCTTTGCCATAAACTTCACAGGGAAAGGGCAGATTCTCATGCTCAGCTTTGCCCTCTGCCCTCACCTCCCTCATCCTCACACCCATCCCCAGCTGCTCTCCTACCACCAAAGGAGCCCCCATGAGCTTGAGGTGCCTGTGGATGTTGAGCAGTGTCAGAGGCTGTGCCAGGGCTGTTCTCCTGCAGGGCTGTGCTGGGTCTGTGGCCCTCTGGCAGTGGCAGAAGAGCAGCCAGGCAGAGGAAACATCGGGGTCATCGTTGCTGTGAGAGAAAAGAAAACTCTGAGCAGGGTTTGAAAAGGCCCTGACAGAAGGACCAGGTTTGCTGATGTGTTTTGCAGGGCAGATGATCCTCAAGTTCAGGGTTGTGGAACAGGGTGAGAGAGCTGGGGATGTTCATCTGGAGAAGAGAAGACTCCAGGGAGACCTTAGAGCCCCTTCCAGAGCCTGAAAGGGGATCCAAGAGAGCTGGAGAGGGACACTGGACAAGGGATGGAGGGACAGGACAAGGGGGAATGGAGTTAAGTTGAAGGAGGGCAGGTTTAGATTAGATATTATCATGAAGGAATTCTTGGCTGTGAGGGTGGGGAGGCCCTGACACAGGTTGCCCAGAGAAGTTGAAGATTCCTCATCCCTGGAAGTTCAAGGCCAGGTTGGACAGGGCTTGGAGCAACCTGGTCTAGTGGAGTGTCCCTGCCCATGGCAGAGAGTTGGAATGAGATGATCCTTCAAGTCCCTTCCAACCCAAACCATTCTGTGATCCTATGATTCTACAACCTGTCAGTCATAAGGCTCTTGAAGAGACTTTGGGAAGTCACTTTCCCTTTCCTACACAGCCATTTCCAACTTGTAAAACAGGAATCACCTTCTTGGCACAGGGATTCAAGATCTCTCCATGGAAGAGCAGAATTAAGACCTCAAATCCTGCTGCCCCAGTTGCTGAAAGCTGAAGCTCCCACCATTCCAGCAGCTCAGAAGTGGCCTCTGCTGGCCTCGCTGCTTTAAGAATTAAACCAGTTCCTGTCAAATGACAACTGTGCCATCTAGTGGCAGCCACAGCGTGCTGATACCCTGAAAGGATGGGATGGCACCCCGGGAAGGATCACTCGGGTGCCTGCCCTGATGTCACCTGTGACAAAATTCCAGGTAAACCCTTACAGAATTATTAAGTTTGGAAAAGCCCTCTAAGATCATCAATTTAAACCATTCTCCCAGCACTGCCAAGGCCACCATTGACCCATGTCCCCAAGTGCCACATCCACATGGACTTTAAATCCCTCCAGGGATGGGGACTCCACCACTGCCTGGGCAGCTGTGCCAGTGCCTGAGCATCCTTTCCATAAAGAAGTTTTCCCTGATATGCAATCTAAACCTCTCCTGGCATGATTTGAGGCTGTTCCCTCTTGTCCTGTCCCTGAGAGCAGAGCCTGACCCCTCCCTCATCCCTCCTGTCAAGGAGTTGGAGAGAGCCAGAAGGTCCTCCCTGAGCCCCCTTTTCTCCAGGATGAGCCTTGCCAGCTCCCACAGCTGCTCCTGGAGCTCCAGATCCTTCTCCAGCTCCATTCCCTTCTCTGGACACCCTCCAGCCCCTCAATATCTCCCTTGCCATGAGGGGCTCAAACCAGCACAGCTACTCCAAGGCCAGGAACACAACAGCTGCTTCTGGAAAAGCAGAACAGATCTGAGAGTCCCCCCTCTGGCACAACATCCTAATGCCATCCCAGATTTGACCTGGGAACCTGAGGAGTGGAGCAAACAGTGCAGGGGAACAGCTCTCCATGGTGGAAGGGGTGTTTGGACATACCCAGTGGCTTTCAGCAGCGCTGCCTCAGTGGTCAGAACAAACTGGTGGATGGTCCCATAGACAAAAGCTGCCTCCATCACAGCTCTGTGCTCTGGAAAGGGAAAGGCAAGAGGAACTCAGCTCAGCTCCCTTCCACATCTCCTGCTTCATCCTTCCCAGGTGGAAATATCAGCTCCCAGGCTTTCAGAAACTCTTGGTACAATGTCACAGCTGCCCGAGGACACACTGTGAGAGGAAGTGAGTAACTGGAGCTGGACCCTGTTCCTGATGCCCAGCAAACACACAGGTGGTGTTTGTGAATCTGTTCCCACCCCACAGAGCTGCCCATGGAATTATTTGTTTTTAAGACAGCTCTCCCTCCTCAAATCCACCTCTAAAAGTTTCTGCTCCCAGCAAAACTCTTCTGGAGCAACTGATCCCTTTGGAAACACAGCAGGACACATGGAAGTGCAGGATTTGTGGCTTTCAGGTTTCCATTTGCAGCATTGTGGGTCAAAAACTCAGCTGCTGTGCTTCTCAGTAGAAAAAAAAGCTCAGGGAGGAGAGCAAAGATGGGAAGCTGAGTGTCAATACCTGCTGTCCCAGTAGCTGGTACGTAGGCAAAGATCATGTTCGACCTCCCTTTCAACACATTTTCAATGTTCTGAAGGTCTGCCAGTGTTTGAACATATTTAACTTCATTAAAGAGCAGGGCACTGAGGAGGCAGGAAAAAAAAAACTCATTAACAACTGTTTTAAGAGTAAATTTGCAGCCACAAAAGAAAACACAAGGTAAAATTCCAGCTTCCTGCTGGAAGGTTGAATATTCAAAGCCAAACAGGGCTGGCCAAAAGTGTGCTGGTGACTCATGTCAAGGGAGAAGATTTAACAGGGTCAAGTCACACCAAAGAGAGGACAGAGAACAGCCTCTGGGATGTGTGGGGTTGGCATTTTGGCAAAACCTTCCATCAACAAGTCAAGGATTTCCCAGGGATGGGGATGGTCTGTACTTACAACAGAACATTGGAGACGATGGAGTTCACATCAAACAGAGCATCGGTGGGGAACTCCCTGATCAGGATGTTTCCTCTGGGGAAGGAAGGAAGGAGGAATCACCCAAGGAACTGTGAGAGATTCCTTCCACCTGGCCTGTGGATTCTCTCAAGCCAACCTAAATGATCCCATGACCATAAGGACAACAGTCAGTGAGAACAGAGCTGATACATGGAGGAGCTTCCAGCTGACAAACCATGGAGTGATAAAGAGTTAAAACTTCCCACACCAACAGGAAGAGCCCCAAGGAGTGTTTCTTTCCAGGACTACACCCAAACCCTCGTGGTCTGAGTGTAACTCTGGGGGATTTGGTGCTGGGAGGCCACAGGGACAGGAGAACACTGATGGAGGACTTCTCCTGTGCTCAAAGGAAGATGGATGGGAGGTTTCACACTGAGGACAAGCATCTGCTTTGCCTGTGTTGGACCTTTTGGGGACATTTTTTGCTAAACTTTGTAGGTCAGTGCTGTCCTCATGGCTCCTCTCTTCCTCCACATACATCTCTGACTGCTGACAGTCCCTCAAACTCAATCCCAGTGCAGGGTCCAGAAATCCCCCTCACCTGAACAGGTAGGCTTTCCTCAATACATTTTCTTTTCCACAGTATCTTGAGACATCCTGTTTGGGACAATGCACCTAGAAAATAAAGGCACACAATTAAGACATTCAGCCCCACAAATGACTGCAAACATCCAGCAGTACAGCTTCCTTCCATTCAAGAGTGTAAATACAGCCCTTCCAAACCTGCTGAGAGAGAATATTCCATAAAATGAAGTCCAGAGTTTGTATTTCAGTTCTCCAGCTCAGCTGCTGGTTTGGGTCAAATGGGATCAAGAGATCCCATGATCTGCCCTGAATATTCAAAGTGACAGGTCACTGCTTGCTTATTAAACTTGGCCTGTAGCTGGAAATTAAATATATATATAT
>VYZS01040962.1:11621-25362 GCA_013400695.1 Neodrepanis coruscans | reverse complement strand
AAAAAAAAATATTTGAAGGTAAATGTGCAAAGCAAATAAAAAGCCAAGGATAACATAGTAAAAAACAAATTGCATTCAGCTGTTGGATCAGCTTCAGTTTAGGTACAAGTTTATTTGCTAAAACTAATGGCATTTCAGTATTTAATCTAAGGGATCTTACAAGGACTTCAGCTGATGATGAACATTTTTTCTGATTATAAAACAGGAGATAAAGCAATATAAATGAGATTGCTCAAACTTTCTCTTGGTATAGTTAAAGCCTAGAACATACTAGTCATTAGAAAAGTTCGAGTGACTAGAATCAAACACTGAATTTTCCCAGTTTGAGTTACTCAACTTGTTAATGGATTTCTGCTACCACTTCTGTCTTCTGGGGTTGTCCTACTAAACCCAGGCTTGAGCCAGCATTGCTTGCTACAATGGCTGTGGAAGGCAGCCCTCTCTGTGGGGCTCTGCCTGGATAGACAGATCTCCTATGACAAAGGAAAGGAGTGAGCTGAGAGAAGATGGGAAGTCAGCTTCGTTCTCATGTGGCATGCAATCTTCCTCCGTTCCTGTGCAGAAATACACAAAAAAGAAAGAAAACCTCTTCCTCCAGAAAGCTGAGACAGAGTTCCCTGCTGATCTTACTTCATTTCCACTACTCACTCTGTGAAAATAAGAGCTACATATGGTCTACCACCCTCTAAGAAACAAGATACTGATGTTAAATGGTCAGGCAAGGGGAGTTGTTTATTTGCAGATACTTCTCATACAGGAAAAGCCCCTACAAATTCCTGATCCAGGATGTTCAACTATGGTTTTGCATTGATAGAAAAATGACCAGAACAGGAATGTGATGTGATGCACTATGTAGTTTTTGAACACGTGCATTTTGAACATGTGCACTCTGAAATAGTTTAAATGCTTCCTTTGAATTATTCATCTGAATGATACATTAGGGGAAAGCTCAAAGAAATGACCACAGACTGAGTCAGTCAGCTATTTATTACAGCTGGAAGGATGCAAAAGAATTTGTGCATTTAATTTCCTGAAGAAACAGATAGCATTCCCCTCTAAAGCCCTGTCTGCACAGACCATTTTTGATCTGTATAAAGAACTGACAGTAATCTGCAAAGCTTGCACATGTACTAAAGACTGATTATCATAAATTTAGAATCTAGGTAAAGGGGGTAAATGAAGAAAAGAACTGACTGCATCATTTCCAGAAGCTACTGTGAGTCCTCCTGCTTTCTGTATTTATTCAGCTATTTCCTTAAAAGAGTTTTTAAAAATGCAAAATGATGTCTACACTTTCACTATATGTTGACGTGCACATATATAATACTACGTGTGTGAGTGCATATGCCTATGAATAGAATCATAGGTTGTTCAGGTTGGAAAAGACCTCTAAGATAATTGAGTCCAACTGTTAACCCAGCAATGCATATAAATTTGTGCATGTATATATATATTTGCATAAGAAATAAGAAAAAAATTTTAAACTGTAAAACCCCCCAAACATTTGATTAGATTTTGTTAGAGGCATTGTGCAATTCCATCCCTGGAGCAGGCTGTGCAGACACCTGGCAGGAAAGGTTTATCCTGCATTAACTTTACTCAGAGATGGGGTGGGGAATGAGTGACCTTTGAAGACCCCTTTCAACTTTACCTTCTATGAATCTGTGAAATCTGGAAGCATTCCCCTACATTGATCTTAGTTTGCATCTGACGAGTCTGGCTGCTGAATGTGGTCTTATATGAGAAAAGCATCCTGACATATGCTAATATTCAAAACATGTATCATCGTGGGAGAGCAAAGTGCAAATCCTTGAGAATTCTATTACATAATTAGTTTTCAGAAGGGTGTTGAAAATCTAAAGGAATTATAGCAAATCCTAAAAAATCTTTTGATATTCTTTATTATTAGAAAGTTTCTTCGAATTCACAGCCAATTACATAATTCTATACAGTGGGCTGGTGAAAGCCTCAACATGAACTATTTTACTACCTTGTATTAGTTGGATAGCCATGCTACTTATAAATTCCTAGAAAGATTCCTAAAAGGATCATGAATAGTAAAAAGCCACATATCTCTTGGCATACCCCTTCAACTTTCTGAACTTCATTCTTTCACATTGACTAAATCGATTTTCAGGCAGCATAAAGGAATCCAAGCTACAAATCTCATTTCAAAAGCCAATGGTATCCACTGTAGTTTGAACAAAGATATGTTGTACTCCTCTCATTCCCATTGTTAAAGTCTTTAATTATTTGCTCTCTCCTATTTGCTTGAGTTTCGCTTTATTCATCAGGGCTGCGTCAGCCTTGTGACAGGCATGTGGGACCTGCAGTTTCAGTTTATAATCATTATCAGGAAAGAAGTCAAAGATAAATCACATAAAAAGCAATCTGATTGACAGGGAAATGAATACTTCTGCTGAGAAAACAGCACAAAAAACTGTCCAGTAACAGTCCTGATTCACAGCTTTTTACTCTAGTCACTAATGGCCTTTAACAAAGCAATACAGAGCAGATGTATCTGCTATTCTGCAGAGATAACTACTCCATCTAGAGCACTGGGGAGATCTCAGCAATTGCAGGATGGCACCACATGGTGCTCGGTGAGTTCAGCGACAGCGCTTGCCAGCTGGCACACCAATCTCTGTTGCTGGCTATTGACAGGATGGTGGAACTGAGTGCTAAGGGATTGGGATGATGCTCCACAGCCAGGAACCAATACTGTATGTGATGTATCTAAGACTGGCACAGCATTTTTTAAATACTACTGTGGCCTGAGAACAGAAGAGTTGGAAAATGAAGGAAATAGTTGATGTTATTAAAAATGTGATGATCAACAATGCATGGCAAACAGTTGATGCTATTTTGACCTGTTTGAGACTCCTCTGCCACTAGGACTCAGCCTTCTAAAGACCATGTGAACTCAGGCATGCAAAGGGTGGTCAAACACCAAAACAAACCTGTGGGCTGAAACTGACTCAGATTGGAGTAACCACAAACTTACAACAATCCAATTACTTCAGATTTGCACTGCTATACCTGAAAGCAGAATCCTCTTGCATGTGGTTTGTACCAGAGGATGCATAGCCCAAAGGACGATGGATTATTTTTGAAGCAGAGAGAGCAGGAGCCCAGGCCCATACTGTGGTAANCAGGGGGGAAAGAGGAAGGCTGTTGGTAGGAAATTATTTTTCCTTTTCACCCTCAGAAGGACTGCAGGAAGTCAGGATATGCACATACATGTCCTGACCTGAAGGAAAAGCCTGTTTTATGTTAGGGAGCAGAGGACTGGCTACAGCAAATTATAACCAGCATTCCAGTTGTGACTATTGATGATTATCACAATGTCACAGGATCATTAACAGCAGAATACAAAAACACAGGTTTATCTAGAAGAACTACCTAATGTTCTCTTCCACAACTTAATTAATCTCAAAACTCACTTATTTTCCCCTAACCCAGCTGTAACACTCTCTATGCTAGTGAAGCAAAGTATAACAAAAACACACTGATAATCTCTTTCATCCTCTAAATAAAACAACAACAAAGAAATCTTAAACTGAAGACTGTAGAAGGGTTTTTCTCCCTAGATCTTGCCAATAAACCCAAATAGAGGATTAAAAAAGAACATAACCAAACATCCTCTTAAAGCCTCTTTACACTTGCTTTCATCATCTTTTAAACCTACTACAGTAATCCCACGTCTGCTCACTAGGCAGCTCTCCATATTACACTAATTACTCACCTACAAAATAGCCAATAAGTGTGCAGTGAAAGTAAGAGACCTTCTGCATTCGCCCAGAGATGTTCCCTGGTCCTGGGGCACCGCAGGAGTCACTGTTGGCTTGTTTTTTGTAGTTATCGTAACGCAGGACGAAGCAGAGCAGGAGCCCAGGCCCATACTGTGGTAATGTAAGGTGAGATTAGAAAGCAGAGTCAATAAGCATATCCCAAAGGCAGGCAATTAGGCTCTGTAGGACACATGCTGATTGCAGCTACACTAGGGAATATCAGGAACAAAACTTCTGAAGCTACTGGAGTTAAACTGGTGCAAAGCTGACACAAGGCTGGAAACAGTTGCTACAGAGAAAAAATAATTGCAAAATGCCTGGTTTGACTGATGACTGCCATACACTGAGGGAAAATACATAAAGTAGCAGATCTGAGATATGCTATCATCTTGTAGCCACTGCAGAGGAGAGAACAGTGGGGGGGAGCCTATGCTTGCATATATGGTTTATTTGGGAGGAGGAACTGGGGGAGCAGGCCACATGGTGTCAGAGAATGACAGGTATGAGCTTTGTTTGTTGCACTGGATACTCAAGATAAGATTTTTCTCTGCCCCTCCTGGTTTTATTCTTACACATACAAAATTATTATATTCTTACACATACAAAATTATTATATTTGGTTTATCTTTGGCCTTTTATCTAGAGAGTTGTGTCTACAGGAGATGAAAATGGGTAAATGGCAGAAGCCCTCTGCAGCACTGCTCATGAAGATCTGTGTAAAGCAGACTTCATTTCATTGCAATACAACTCTGGAGCAACAGCGTATTTTAATTTTGAAAAATAAAATTAAAAAAATGCAAAACAAACTAGTAAGAGGAGACAGCAAATATCCTTCCTTTTTTTTCTTTTACTGCACCAATAGGTATTCTGAGTACGTAGTAACAAACAAGATGGGAAAAAGCAACGCGCAGCAAAAGAGCAACAAAACATAATGATACAGAAGATCCTTAAGTTTAGGTTTCCTTCTTACAGCTTTTCTTTAGAGGACATCTTTATTATATGTTTATAAATAAAATCCAACTACAAATGTTTGGTAGCATTAAATGAGTTGCAGGACACAAATAGGTTATATTAATTTGTATAAATGGTAAGATGACCTAACTTTCTACCAGAGGAAGGAACAAATAAGATCAGATGCAAACTGAGACATTCAAATGATGCATATTGCTCAAAGTGACAAATCACATCTACAGTACTGCAGTACTCAGGACTCTATGCAGAGGAAGTGACTGCATCAGCACATGATCTGGGCTAAACAGAACTTTCATCAGCACAGGTGACAGGTAAAATTAGCCTTGAGAAAACTGAGGAAGACATGATGGTAAAGTCCCAAGACAAAAAAGAGATTATTCACTGTCAGAGAGAACAATAGGCAGGACATAAAAACAGTTACAAGGTGACAGTGCGTAGTGGAAGGAGCTAAAGAAGAAAATAGCCCTAGAAGAGAAACCTAACCCCCTTGGGAAAAACACAGTCATCAGGGATAAAAGGATGCAGACAGTAACATGAGAGGTGAAAACAGGGAAAATTGAGAGTTTGAGAGTAGTGCTATACAGCAGAAAGAAATGCTCCTTGTGAGAACAACACTGAACAGCTGAGAAAATGAGAACTATCACTATACAAAGGCAATTATTGTAAAGGAGGTATACTAATATACAGCACCAAATATATCAAATACAAAAGTGTCTAGGGAAGGACCCGCTTTAACAAAAAAGACCACAATTGTCTGCCATACCTATTAAATTTCTCAGATGGAGCAAGCAATGAATACTTCAAGTGAACAAGGAAGACTGAATCTCGGAGAAGTCTCCAGTGTACCTCTGGGCAACCAGTGAGGAAAACAATGCACCAGCAAATTTATATTTACTGATAGGATCTCAAAGGTAACTTCTGGCTAACTTTCTGTTATTGCATGGCTGTTACTTCTCACTAAGCAGCCCACTTTCTCGAAGAGATTCACAGCTCCAGGGAGGCTGGATAGTCGCAGGGTTTGCAGTGTTTGCAATCAAACACTTCACTTGCTATGGAGCAAAAGTGCTTACAAATCTTTTGTTAAATAAATATGAGAAAGTATACAGTCTAGGAAATTGAATTCTGCTAAGAAACACTGCATGAGTGAAAAAGAGGTTACATTTGGTGAGAAAATTACATGCTGCAAATGATTCATTCAGCTATAATAAGCAGCCTTAAAAGAGGAGGTCAGTAAAATCCTGGTGAAGGATATTTTTATTATCTATTTCATATTCATTTTCAGCATAACTGTTATTATTTTATGTGATACTATAACAGCCAGAGACAGCTGAAATAAAACAGAAAACGACAATGAACAGGTTCTCCATGGCATTCAGTGCCGTAAACTAACAATAGGGGATATGCTTTATTTTACTATGGGTTTCTTGATACCCATGAAACCCATCTAAGGTCAACATAAATTGCCAGGGAGGGGAGGGGGAGGCAAAAGACAGGTGGGGAGGTGGGAGTGAAAGGGAAAGCATGACATTTTAAATCCAAAGGAAATTACAATATCTCAGTTTTCTCTCATTCTAGCATGAACTTATTAAGTAGTTTGGTTTTAAAAAAACAAAGACTATTTTTCAAATGTTTGCTTTTTATTGTCTTTATGTTCTTAAAATAGGAAATACTGTGATATATTATGATGATAGCTTATTTCAACTGCTAATTGGTATATGTTATGATGCAATATATATTTTGAAGCTGAATGCTGTTTTAAAACACTGGAACATCTGATTCAATAAGGAACATTAAAAGACACATTTCCATCAGATTTTTTCTGGAATTTGAGTTGTTCTTGGGGAACATTTCAATGCAGATGAAATGTATGCTTTTTAGAGAGAAAAACTGTTCTCAGAAAGCATGTAGCCAGTTCTATTGTTTAGTTTCACTAGCTTTATACCCACCTTGCTATACACCCTTATACAGGGCTGACCCTGATGGGAATCTTTATGCCTACCCACTCCTGCAGCATGGCTCTGCCCCTGCAGGGAGGATGTCCTGGTTTTGGCTGGGGTAATTTTCTTCACAGGGGCTGGTATGGGGCTGTGTTTTGGATTTGTGCTGAACACAGGCTTAATAGTATATATATGTTGTTATTGCTAAGCAGTGCTTACACAGAGCCAAGGCTTTTCATACTGCCATGCTGGCAAGGAGGTTGGGGGTGCATGGGAAGTTAGGAGGAGATATAGCCCGCATAAGTGACCCAAAGGGACCAAATGGATATTCCATACTATATAACATCATGCTTACCATTATGCGTGATGGGACCCTGCTCTCTTGAGCATGCTGAATACCAGACTGCCCATGGGAACAAGATAATGAATTCCTTGTTTTGCTTTGCTAGTGTGAAAGGCTCTAGCTTTCCCTATTAAACTGTCTTTATCTCAACCCATGGGTTTTCCAGCTTTTATACTCCCAATTCTTTCCCTGGTCCCACAGCAGGGAGAGTGAGCTAGCGGCTGTGTGGGGCTTGGCTGCTGCTTGATGTTAAACCATGACAGAGGAGGATTTACAAGCATGTTACATGAGGGAATATCCCACTTAAAAAAGGAAATTTAGCCTCTTCAGCCTGTCTCAATGAGGCTGCTTGAGCTCAAAGACTTTCATTTTCTCATAAAAGAAACCAGTTGAAAGAAATAAACAGATTGCAGGGGGGTCCCTTGGACCCAGGGAGGCCAGGAAGATGTCCCATCAGTCCCAGCACCACTGTGCTCCTGACTTGGCTGCCAACACCACGTGCCCTATCACTACCTAAAGAAGCAGCTTTCTGAATTTTTTTTAAACCTATTTCCCTACCTTGGTGAAGGTCAGGCAATCCTTGTCTTGCTCTTTATCCTTTATTTCAAAGTCGTAAAGTGCTTTGCCCTGAGGTGGAGCTTGCGGGAGGGGCTTGATACACTGGATGTAACTGGCAGGGAAGAAGCCATGGTTCCCATTGAGCTCCCCGTGGTACCAATTTTCATCCACCTTCCGCCGCAGTATGATGATGTCCCCCTTGTTAAACTTGAGGTCACCAGGCTCTTTTCCCTCATATGTGTAGAGGGCTTTGCCATAGGGAAGCTGAGAAACATTCTGGCGAAACAAAATAAATAACAACTTTAAGCAAACTCCAGCCAGCACCAATACCCTTATTAGAATCATTTTTAGCTAGAAACAAACTGATCATCCATGATCAAATTACCCAAATGACTGCAGATGACTGCTACATAATGTTATAATCTCAGGAAAACTAGGATGCATGTGATAGTAAGTCTGAGAAGATAAGTGCGTTAGAGCAGGCACTGTCCAGCTTTTGAAGCTCAGCTGACACCTGCAGTACCTCTTATACCATCAAGCAGCAAAATATAATTTGCAAAACATCCTGTGTAAGCAGAACAATGTTTTTAAGCAAGTAAACCTTGACATGTGTAAAGGCAAACTTTTAGACATTTTGACCTTCAGGGTTGCTTTGGTTTCCGAAGCTCAGAAGAGAAACAAAACAAAACAACCTTGAAGATTCACATGGTTCTAAAAGTTGGCAAGTTGATAATTTTTCACAGCATTTGTTTGAGCAACTCCAAACACTTTTGAGTTTGAAGATTTTCATTTAGCTTTTGATACTGTAACTAAATGCTCTTCTTTCAAAATCCCGAAGTCTCATGCTGCTCACTAAGGGCTATTGTAATAAGTTATAATATTCTTTGTTGCCTGTGAATTTATGTCCCTGTGAAAAAGTGGAAGAGGCAGAATGCCTCCAATCTTCATTCTAGAACTAAAAAGAGCTCTGAGGCTTTCACTCTCATTAAAAGAATGAAACAGACTTAACTAAAAAAACCCCACAGCACAACAGAAAAAAAAAAAAAAAAGAAGTTCATAGGTATGACAGAAAAGAAAAGCCTATTTGATGGAAGCCACTTGACTGAAGAATTCTTTCCAGAGTTCACTTTGTACTGGTGACAGATTATCTCATGCAGGCTACAACTGCATGGACAACTTTCTGGTGAAAGTACTGGTTTATGCAGCCCTTGCCCTCCTGGCTACTTGCTCCACTTCTTGCTGAATCCCACAGAGCAGGGGGTAATTCTTTTGGACACAGCTGCCTGCTGCTTTGGTCCTACAATAGTTCTTGAATCCATACTGGGTTAGAAAAGGTGTATTGCTATATTATCCTATATAATTTTCCATTTTATTTAGCTTGAACTAAGAGTCAGCTTGCAAGCCTCAATGCAAATAAGTAGTAGCACATACCACAGGGGATGTTAGAGGGGTCTTGTAAAGTCAACCTCCCATAAGAGTCTTTTTCTTTTCAGAGACGTATTTGCAAAAATGACATAGTTTTCTGTTGCATATAGATGCCTATAAGTAGTCTATTCCCTGCTGTGTACTCTGGTTAACAATACGGTGTCCTACAGGGACATTGAAAAAATAAAGCTATGTTTAATAAAACACCCTGGTATTCCCCCAAGAGTTTCTTATGCCCGTACTTCTGGATAACATTGCTGTGCCTAAACTAACACTTGTGTGCTTTCTTCAGGGAGAAGGTGGAGTGGCCCAACAGAAACACAGCATTTCCCTACCAGAGCCAGAAAAAGAGATGCTGGGATGACTTTTCATGGTATTGGTTAAAGACACAAGCAGAGGTATTTTTCAATCCCAATGGGTGCATTAAATGGACCTGCTCTGGTAGGGCAGGTTTTATGCTCTTACACCTGCATCCTTCAGCGGAAGGAGGAGAAGCATCAGCCCGCTGCCTGCACTGCCTGCCAGCACCTCCACCTCTTCCTGCCTCTGGGCTCCAGATGGTCACCGCGGCAGGCAGAAACCACGCTGATCAAAAAGTAAGTTTCTTGAATACACTTTCACACACAGGTGTTAACTTACTCATTTTATTAGAAGAGGCTTTAGTAGCTGTGTGCATCTTGGAAAGCCTGTGCAATAGATCTTTTTGCCTACAGAACACAATGAAGGAGTCAGGCACAGCTCTTCAGAGCACTATCCATGTTGTCTGGAGGGAGATTTAATTTCATTCATGTGTGTCTCTAGTTCTAACTTTTCCCATTACCAATTTACAGTTCCTCTTTTTGCTGTGTATTCTTCTGGATTTTGCTGTATCTGGATGAAGGTACCCAGATAAAGACCAGTATTTTGGAAGAACCTTCAAACATAACAAAGAAACCAATAAAATCAACAGCCAGCTAGCAAAGCATTAAACAGTCTCTGCCAAATCAGTGGCAGCATCCTACTGATATTTTTCTCTCTTGCCAGGATGGCTTTTTCCCTTGACAGCAAATCTTTGCCCCTCTCCCCAGCATTTTAAAGATTAAGCATACAATACTATCAAACTCCTTAGGTAAGGCATAGATTGCATTACTTATTTGAAACTACAAAAAAAAAAAAAACAACCCACATTAAGCTGAAAGACTACAGATCCTTGCAGTAATTTAAAAATAAAAGATTCATTACTTTAATTCATGCTGGGAGAAGACAATTTATCAAAATGAGAGTAAAACTTCTGCCAGGTGCGCACTGAACCAGGCACGTGCCTGGCAATCATGCTCTGTATCACTTACCCTAGATGGGGCCTTATTATTCTCAAGATCTTTGTAGCAACTCAAGGTCACGTATCTTCACTTTTTAACCACTTTCTCTTCCCATGCCTCATTTTACCATGTAAAAAAGCAACAGACCCCAGTGCAACAGAAAAAAAACCCTGGATTTTACTCAAACACAGACATCATCAATGAAATTCTTATGCAGCACATGCTGGGCTTTTATTGCTAATTAATTGAGCTGGCTAGAAGATGATTCAGGTGCCTGTTTTTACCTTCCTCCGATGCAAATGCAGACTTTTAAGCAAAACAAACAAACTGCAAGACATAAATTTTCATTTGAAATCTGGCACTATTTTATTTGGAGATCTTAATGTGGGAATTTATGGTTTAGGTGTTTGTGTTCCTTTTCTCATTCATGGGCTTAGCTATGGATCATGTCATCTAGAAACAGTCCTACACAGAGAAGATCTGCACATAAGGTACTTAAACTACAACTGCCAGTGGAGAGGTGTTTCCAAAACAAAGTGTTCTCATTATCATCCACAGCTTCTCTGAGCCACAGTTTTTCAACTAAAAACTCTACAGAGGCATTTTTTAAAATTAACATGTTATTCAGTGGAAAAGATACCCTCATACTTAAAAATTGATGTAATTGAGACATTTCCTAGCCTTTCCATAAGGCTAGAAGCACTCACTTTGATTTGAGCATCCCAGGAAAACTTTGCATTTACTGTGACCCAGGGTTAAAGAAATACTAGAGTCCTGTAACCCTTTTCAAATAATGCTTTTCCTGTTCAAAAGCTTTAAGTGTCTGCTCAAATTGACCAAAGAGAGAAATTCAATATCCCAATTGAAAAACCAAAATCAAGAAACACCCCCCAACTGAAATAAACTCCTGAAGCTTCCTTGGTGATATTTTCTGGACAAAAGGTCTAGCTTTTAGTGGACTTTTCATGGTCAGATTAATGGTCCCTAAAAAGCATGTTTTTGGAAGTTTCCCATTGTCATCCCTATTTTTGGTTAATCCATAAATGAAAAGCAAAACAGTTTGAGAAAGCTCCTCTGAACTACATCTGGAAGGAGGGACCACTAAGCATCTTTCATAAACAGAAGAAAAACAATCACTGCTGCTGTTTGCTAGTGTAATGTCACTCCTCGTCAACAGTTAGGTGGTTCTTAGAAATCTTTCTATGACCCTATGATTATCTCCCTCTTTGCCTAATCTTTGTGCAGGCAATTCTAGCCACTCCCCTCTTCTTCACTTGACTTCCCCAATTCAAAGGGAAAGCAGTTGTCCTGGACTGACATGCAAACTCCCCAAGCCCTACCAGTGACCATGTTTATGTTTATGTTTATGTTTATGTTTATGTTTATGTTTATGTTTATGTTTATGTTTATGTTTATGTTTATGTTTATGTTTATGTTTATGTTTATGTTTATGTTTATGTTTATGTTTATGTTTATGTTTATGTTTATGTTTATGTTTATGTTTATGTTTATGTTTATGTTTATGTTTATGTTTATGTTTATGTTTATGTTTATGTTTATGTTTATGTTTATGTTTATGTTTATGTTTATGTTTATGTTTAAAATCTCTGCCCTATGCCCTGTCCTATTTCCCTTCAGGTCTTTCTTCCATGCAACAGCATTTCAGTCTGATATCATTACCTTCAGCATGCCCAGGTGGTCCTTCCCACAAAATCTTCTAGTCTAAACCAGACTGTAACACATGATCTAAGAAATCAGACTAATGAAAAGCAGAGATAGGCAATGGTTTTCTTGATGCAAAGCACATAGAGGTGTTTCTCCAACAACTGCAGGAAGAACTCACACCTTCCTCTCACTCCCTGCTTCTGCACAGCAAACCGTCATTACCCTTCCTCTGCTCATTCCATGCATGGGCACTACCAGGAACCGCTTGTGGACAACACTGAGCTACCACACTACACCCTCACCACGCTCTTCATCCCCTGATCTAAAGCCTAAATCCCTGCTCATCCATGGCATCTTTTGTACCACTATGTCAAGAGAGGGAAATTAATTTTCCCAGCCTAGCCCCAGCAGCATCATTCTGCTCCTCTCCCCATGGTACCCAGCTCCACAAGGGTACTCCTGCATCCAGGGACCAATGTGGTAGCAGCTGGCCTGCCCTGTGAGAAGCTCAGCAGAGACCATCACCCCATCACCTTCCTCCAAGTCAGCTCTTGACCTAAACTTCCACTCTGAAGGATGGCTGCCACCCCACCTCCTGCAGTTGTAAAGAAATCTGGTCGGGCACAATGCAGGTGGCTGCAAAATTAAATAGTCTTGACATCTGACTGTCTCAAGTAATTGATTTGCTGTGTTGATGTATTGTGAGGCTAACTGGCATTTGGCTATGATGTGTATTAAATTTCAAAACTCTGTGTAGGTGTGTATAGAAATAAAGAATGTAAGAAAGGAAAGAAGGAAGGAAGGAAGGAAGGAAGGAAGGAAGGGAGGAAGTCACAATCAAGATTAACAGCCAGTTTCTTTTTCCTACCAGTAAATCCATGCTGGCAGAAAGCTGAATACTGCCAAAGGTTTCTTTTCAATTTCAGCAATCAATACTGACATAAAAGCCTGAAGCGTTAATATGCTGAAAATCCCCCTTGCAGAAGACTCAATGATATGTTGGCAACTCAATCATTCTGCATTTGTGTTTCAGCAATGTCAAATGGCAGCAGTTAAGCAGAAACCTGCTGGCAAATTGACAAACAATAGCCATGAATCAATTAAGTACAAAAGCTGGAGAATTCTTCATTATGTATTCTGAAGAACAAAAGGAATGGGAAAAAAACCAAATAAACTTGCTTCTAATAAATTCTCCCAGTAGAAAGCTTAGTAGAATGTGAGCTGCACAGATAGAGTAGTTCAAAAATTTTCAAAAGTTACAGAAAATTTTCCCAATGTGTCTGAAAGCAACACAAGCTCCAACATGGGTCAAAGCCTGCCAACTACTATTTGCAGTACTTAAAAAAAGGTCTGATGCTTGCCCGAAGTACAATGCCTGTGCCTATGAACTAAGAAATCAAAAAAACCCCAAAAAACAGGGGCAAGTCTTCCAGCTACTAAACCCGGACCAACCCTTCTCTCAAAACAAGTTTGGGTTTATATCCCTGAAACCCAAGAAACCTTTTGAGGCTCCAGCTACAACTCCTCTCTGCAACAGCAGAGAGAAGATGTTTTTTCTGCAGTGTTAAATCCACATTAATGCTGAAGGATAATTTCTCTTCCTTTGTGCAGCTGAAGCTATGCAAAGAAGGGAAACCTCAAGTTCTTTGCTTCAAGGGCTTCCCTTGCACATGAGGATCCCAAATAAGAGGCTGGTGTGCTGATGCCCATCTAATGAGACAGCACCATCTCCTGACCCCTGCTTCATGGGGA
>VYZS01040961.1:67419-79382 GCA_013400695.1 Neodrepanis coruscans | reverse complement strand
GTGGCCAGGGCCCGAGGTGGGGGGCCCANGGCCAGGGCCCGAGGTGGGGGGCCCAGGGCACTGGCACCGGGCTGCCCTCACCCTGCGCGACAGCGGCAACCACTCGTGCAGGGTGGTTTCCCCCGCTGTGAAGGCTGTCAGCATTCACGGTTTGGTGGTGCATTTCACACGCACAGGAAACCCTCCACACATGTGCGCAGCACCGAGAACAGCTGAGCTGAACCTGCCGGCTATTGGCAGTGGCTTCTGCTGCTGCCGGCACCCAGGATCAGGCATGCTGCAGCCATGCCACGCCCACGCCAGCAGGGTGAGCTGATGGGGCCATTGCCACGGTGCTGAGCACACACCAGCAGCAGCATCCCCCTCAGCCCAGCAGCAGCAGCTGCAGCATGGTGGGGGGCCCTACCCTCACCCCACGCCATGCCCATTGCTGCTGCTGCAGGGTGAACCAGGGGTGGGGTGGTGCCACCCGCGGGATGGAAATGGGGCACCCCCCCACCTGGCGCCGGTGGCTGCGTGACAGGGGCAGCCCCCACCCCACACCCAGCGGAATGCGTGGGATCGGAGCAATGCCACGCTGCAAAGTCTGGAGCTTGCGTGCTTGCTTTTATGAAATACAAGAGAAGGTTTAGAACACCCCGTCCCCCTCCCCGCTCCCTGGAAAGCCCCTAAAAACCCCTCAAAACCCCCCTCCCCAGTCCCCCAGAAGAGGGAAAAAAAACGGAGAAAGGAAAAATGTTTTAACTGCTAGAAACTTCGTTTCACCCTATAACAGAAGGTATTGGCAAAAAGCAGGTTTTTATATAAATTTGTGGAAGTGCAACTTAACAAAGTTTAATGGCAAGGTTCATTTTATTACTTACTATATAGATGAAGTATAGAAAGGAAATCAATTTAAAAGGATTTACGAGGAGACCAAGGAAGGGTGAAAAGGATATGGATGCAAAAAGATAAGGGTACAAAAGGGTTTAGCAGCACTTAATCATTGACTAAATTGACATTTATAAAGCGATTCAATAAGATTTACTACAATTATAACAGACAAAGATGTAAACATCTGCGTCTATGTGTGCAAAGGTACCTGTTGATGTATCTGCACTGAGCCCAATCAGACCTGAGAGCAGGTCACCTGGACCCTTTTGGTTACTCCATCTGGGTATAAGTCATAGCCATCTAAAGACATCTGCCCAGCTGGAACTAACCAAGCACAATTACATCTGCGCAAAAAACATAACCAAGGAAAGAAATATCATCTTTTCCACAAAACAGTAACTGTGAGCTTGATCAAAGAGCTGTTAGTAGGAAATCATTTCCCCAGGAGTTATCTGACAAGACAGCAGGACCAACCTGCAAGACACACACATGTATGAAGAATGACTCATTTTTATATACGCATATAAATATACGCATTTAATAATTAGCGTAGCACTTCAGAGGTAGTCTCAAGCAGAAAGTCATCACTGTTCAACTAATTCCTTGAAAAATTCCTTTCTGAGAAATGTGGAAAACCTAGAATTATGAGAAAACTAGGAAAATGAGTTTTCCATATTCCTTCATCAACATCAATTACAGGATAACACTGCCCATTCCCTTTAGTATCTGGACCTGTAACTGTATTACTTTTTGTCTAGTCTCTTTTTGAAGCTGCTGATACTGTCTACCTCTATTAATTCTCGCTGAGATGAGTTCCAGGTCACTATCCACTACTCAAAGACGTAATTTCTCTTACATGCTTTAAAATAGCTTCTCACCAGTTTCAGTGACTTCCCCAATTTGTGGTATTAAAAGAGAATAACAGTTCTGCATTCAAACCATTACCTCCACAACTCTGTAAACCTTCCCGAGACCCTTCCCAAACTGAAGTCCCAAGCTAGTCTGTAGCTCCTTCATTGCCTTACTAATTTTTGGTCTTTGATTTTTTTTAAGTCCACTCTGTCCTTTTTGAGGTGCAAACATGAAAACTCCCTACAAGTATTCAAGCTATTGGTTCTCTAAAATTCTGTATAGCTGCAAAATTATGTTTTTCCTTTTGCAGTCAATATCTGATATCAAATGCTTTAGACTAAGACAGGTAGGATCCTTGTCCTGTCTTCAGACCTGCAATGGAAAGTTTGAAAACAGCTATGTAAGTCTTAATTACTCATTCTACAATATTTTCTTTGTGTGTGTAAGCACATAGAGTGCATTGTCTTTTAGTGCTACCTGTTTGTTGCCACTTTACAGGAATCTATCCTGCTTTTGAGTTTCTGTGTAGTTTCTGAGCCCCATGGTCCTGAATCAAACTGCAGACTGAAATTTAGAAATGGAGACTGTGTTCTTGGCCTGTGTTTTCACCATGTTTGTGGTCATTTAGGCTAACGTGCTTGACTTTGCAACTTAGATGACTTAAGAGATGTTTCTTAGCAGACAGGTGGTAACTCAGCATGCCTCTGTAATAAGCCAGTCCCTCTGGCTCCAAACCTGTCCAAGTTTGGAGAGCTAGTCAGTGACAGAGAAAATAATTAACCTCTTGCTATGCTTTACACACAGTCCATTTCTCCCAGAAGTAATCACCTTCTGTATTTTTGGCTTTAAAATGTTCAGATTCCTTTGAGCTAAACCTGAGACCTACTGAATAAGTATTCATAGCTGATGCCTTCAGAATGTTTGTTGAAAAGGAAGAATAATTCAAGAAGAAAATCAAAAGTGTCAAAAAGGATTTAGGGGTGTGCATGTATGCATATATGCATGCATATGCAAATTCAAGAGGGTGCAAAATTTTGAAAATTGGGATTTTAAAGATGTGGTTTATCTTGCCAGCAGAAATATTCATGTTTACCCATCTTAAAGGACACACATCGCTGAAAGTCGCTATGGTAATAAGTAGCCTAGGATCAACAAAGGATCAGCCTTGAAGGAAAATAAAATTATTCTCAAGTAAAGGAAACAGTTAAGCTAGCATTTGATGTGCGAATCCTTGAAGATGTTTTTTTCTTCCTTAAGATTTCATTGTAATTGGAGAACTAGGCACTAAAATTCATAGTACCCATTTCTATTCCTATTTAATTTTTTGAGAAATTAGTTAAGCCATGATGGCTTTTCACTAGAGACGGCTTCTGTAGTGCCATGTAGGTGCTGAGTATTCCTCTCCATCTCAATCAATACTGATATTGAATTTAGATTTTAAAAAATTATTAATTTGTGCCCTTGTATTTCATACACAAATGCACTAACACTTGCTTCAGGATTCATATTTTGCACTCTGTGGCTGAAGGCCAGGTATAAGTAAATTAATCAAGTTATTAACTTGGCCTGCACTACAAATTACAACTCTGCACATAGGGAGAAGAACATCTGAAACTTGTCCTTCTGACCTGCAGAACAACTGCAGAATTGGCACAGCAGCTCAGAGGCACAGGCACGTTTTTCAAGAGCTTTGAAAGTCAGCCAGCACAGCAGCACAGAGCACATGCCTGAATCCAGTCAGGTTGGAATATTTTACCAGAAACCCATCAGCAAAGGTCTTTTGACATTTATCCCTTAGACAAGAACTGTGTCTTATCACTGATCTCTCCATTCCATAAGAAAATGCATAACTGACCGTGAATATCATCATATAAATAATGAAAGTATCACCCAATGTGTCAGATGCTTTTGATGAAAATAAAGTTAAGGGAGGACATTTGGGGCAATTATGCATTGTCAAAACAAAATGAACATGTTTGAAAAGCAGAGCTCAAAATAAGCCACTTGAAACAAACCTGTCAAAAGACTCAAAGGCTTCACACAAATTAACATTTGACATTCCAGTAGCAAGCCCTGTACATTGACTTGTACAACCTGTTGTTCTAGTCTTCGTAGTAGTTCCTGGCTAAAAGCTAGAAGAGGATGGAGTCTGGTGCTGGGGGTGACTCCTCTGGCATCAGCAGAGAAAATTCTACAAGTGGGCTGAATAATACAGCAGAATGGTCATGATGAGACACCACCCATACATCAGGTGGAGAAAATATAAAATGTAGAAGATCTGGGAAGTGCAGAAAATTTCTTATTGGCCTTTGGTCACCAGCCAAGACTCAAAGGGACTTAGCTGTAGGACTTCTGCATCCCCTCTCTTCCTTCCTTGATACAAAGTGAGTGCTTGGAAGCAGGCACAGCACAACAAGTGCTCAGAACACAACTCAGCACTTCCTTTGGAAAGGAAAGTTACAATTCAGTCAACACTGTAGAAGTATTTACTTTCAAAGAGGGGCAAGGGCTAAAACTGAAGTCTAGCAACAGCTCCTGGAATCCAGAAACATTGAAGTGTGAGGAAAGACAAAAAAGCTATGATGGATAATAGAACATTACTACAGAAAATTTCTGCTTTTTTTTGCTTTTCTTTCTGTGCAAAAGTTCTGAAAGACCTCACACTTTATGCTAGTCAAAATCACAGGACCTTGAAATTCTGATTTACTACAGGGCCAAAACACAAGTTCAGTAGTTTTAAATGATAACTTTTAATTAGTTTGAAACTGAAGTAGGTTAGACTCCAGCTTTAAATAGGTTGTCATATACAAGAAAATACATGTGATTTACTGCGTATTGCTTATATGATATAGTGCAATAGTTACATATAGCATTTTGATATGTTAAGTGAAAGTTCCTGCCTTACAATTTCATGCTGTAAAATGAAATACTTGTATATAAATAAATCTTTGTATGCATACACTTTTAAACACATAGACTACAGTGCTGACAGCATAGGATTCCCACCTGCTTAGAATAGCTATCAGTTTTAGCTGGTTAAAAAAAAATCCAAAAGAATGATGAAAAAATGAGAAGTAAATTGATGAAAATTTGAAATTTACATTGGAGGAAGCAAATATGCCAGATGAAAAAACAGGTTTTGAATTCTTTTGAATGAATTGTTAAATACAACTGTAGTCAATTAACAAGCCATTCTTCAGTTACACAACAGATAGCTCAGCATGGTCACAGCTTGCCTTGGCCCTCGCTGTGGTGCAGTCTGTTTCCCAAGNAAGTTTTCCCCTCACCGATCGCACCAAGACAGTGCATATGCAAACACGTGTTTTACCAGCTGCCTTCACTAAGTGAATACAAATAACAAAAGCACTGAAACACTGAAAAGGCATGGGGAACCTGATAAGAAATCATTAGCTTAAGTCAGGTTATCTTCTAGATTTCTTTCCAGCATGCAATACAGGAAATTTATGTATTCCCTCTCAGAACAAGAGTGCCTTTCATGGGTGAAACACATTTTGCATTTTTTGATTCAGCATAAATTGCCATGTGTTTCAGGTTTGGTTGATTACTTCCTAGCTTATTCCTAGGATTCTTAGTGAGCTACTGTAAAGAACTCCCTGATTTGAGCTCCTCCTACTGTTTGCACTAGAAGTGTGTGGTGGGCTGTTTGTTCCATCTTCAAAGGTAGACTTCATTTCTCATCTGGCCTACCATCAATTGTACTACTCTAACAAGGTTATAGTATATAGACACATCAGGAAGGAGTTCTGCATTGCAGAATGGAAGCTAAATGTAAGTTCTGTAAGATTCCTTTAATGTATGTAAAGAGTAAATACCCTTTTAAAGACCAGAGGACTTCTCAGATGTGCTTGCTAGGCCTCTTCCAATCATTTTTCAACAGTCTGGGCTTACTGGAGAGGTCCCAGATGATTGGAAGTTGGCTAATGTGGCACCCATCCATAAGAAGAGTCGGAAGGAGGATCCAGGGAATTATAGATCTGTCAGCCTGACCTCAGTACCAGGCAAAATTATGGAACGAATCATCTTAAGGGCAATTACGCTGCACCTACAGGATAATAAGGAGATCAGATCTAGTTAGCATGGATTTAGGCGGGGAAGGTCCTGCCTGACCAACCTAATTTTCTTTTACGATCAGGTAACTTGTCTGATCAATGAGGGAAAATTTGTAGATGTAGTGTNCTCAGGTGGCCAAGAACGCCAATGGCATCCCGGCCTGTGTCAGGAATAGTGTGACCAGCAGGATCAGGGAAATTATTCTTCCCCTATACTTGGCATTGGTCAGGCTGCAGCTTGAGTGCTGTGTCCAGTTCTGGGCCCCTCAGCTTAAGAAAGATGTCGAGTTGCTGGAATATGTTCAGAGAAGGGCAACAAGGATGGTGAAGGGGCTGGAGTACAAGCCCTATGAGGAAGGACTGAAGGAACTGGGGCTGTTTAGCCTGGAGAAGAGGAGGCTTAGGGGAGACCTTATTGCTCTCTACAACTACCTTAAAGGAGGTTATAGCCAGGCAGGGGTCAGTCTCTTATCTCAGGCCCCCAGTGACAGAATGAGAGGACAAAGTCTTAGGCTGCATCAGGGGAGGTTTAGGCTGGATGTTAGGAAAAACTTTTTCACAGAGAAAGTGATTTCCCATTGGAATGGGCTACCCAGGGAGGTGGTGGAGTCACCGTCCCTGGATGTGTTAAGGAAAGGTTGGATGGTGTACTTAGTGACATGGTTTAGATGATGGGATAGTGTTGGGTAGGTTGATAAGTAAGGTAATAGGTTGGACTTGATGACCTCTACGATCTTTTCCAACCTTGTTAATTCTGTCTGTAAGTTTTCTTTTAAGATCCAAAGGGAAAAGTCTGTCTATAGGTTCCCTTCTACACTAGAAAGCATCACACCAAACAGTTACTTCTTCAAAAGCCTTTCAATGAAATCTCTTTCAGTCTTCTCTTGAGATGTGAACTGAACAAAGATTATCTTCTTTATTTCCATTTGCTTCCACCTGATTTCCATTCCTCTCCAGTAAAATTTCACAAGGCCGTTAATCAAAACTAAATTTAAATAAAAATCCTATTGCATTATCCTTTATTGTTGGTACTATTACGCTCATAATGCTGAATAATGTTAATGATGTGCTTGTGTGCTACCAAAGGATAAATTAAAAAACATCTTGTGAGTGGAACTTCTTGTTTCACATTGAGTTTAGGACAGATTTTCCTAGATTAAGTATGGCACAGTACATTTTATTGCAAAATACTTCAAATTTTCTTTTTTGTTTGCTAGAAAGGCTACTGAAAATTTTATGCAGAATACTAAATAGCTGTATTCATAGACATATCTATATAACTGAGTTAATACATTCATGAGGTAGGTAGAACCCATGCATATCAATCCTTTTGTAAGTAATTTGTACATTTTGAACAGCAATATCGCATTTTTCAATACAAAGTCTAATTCTAAGGACTGTCACCTTTTCTATCAATGCAAGCACCATTTTGCCAGTCTGGTTCCTTTGCCTCTCAGCTTTTATCCACTTCTACACACCCTTAGTATTTCTGTTTGATCCTATTAGCACTGCAATCAATCATAAAATTCCTGCTGGGAGCAGAAAGGGATGCTATCTTTATGATGTCTGAATCAAATATTTGCCACCATCCTTCTATCCACACCAGCTGCAAACAGCTCTTGTAGCTCTTCACTTTGAGTCTTTCAGTATTATGTCTTTTTACCATTTAAAACAAGTAAGACAAGAATGTAAATGGGCCAAAGTTTTTTAATAATGCTACCTCTTCTTAATATCCTAGAATTTTTGTACTGTTTCTTTTCTAATCCAAATTCATACGTACACATCAGACTATTAGTTTATTTACAGGAACTCCACTAGTGAGAAGGTCAATTTTTCAGTGGTTTTCAAAAAAACTGAGCAAGTTACATTCATATTTGCTGGGTGTCTGTGCGTTTTTCTACTCCGCTGATAAAAATGCATCAATACAGATATAAAAAAAAATCCAAATTCAGCCCCTCAGATGAGGAAAAATGACTTGAAGATTTTCAGATTGTAAATAGCTCTATCTTGAAAATTTCTTCTTCTACTCCTTTATTACAATAGCAATAATAATTCTGTGATTATTCATCTTGGGAAATGGATTTAGAGTCTTCACAAAGGGCAGAAAAGAAAATTACATTTTTTTGCCCTTTAATACCAGCTTATGAGTTAAAGGAAATTAATTAACAATTATGCATATTTTCATATCATTTTTACTGTCAAAGAAGGCACATCGCACATACAATTGCTCATCTCACTAAACATACAAGAAAAATCATTTTAATAATGAATACTTTCCACTGGGTATTGTTTTTAATCTAGTTAAGATTGATAGTGGGTGAAAGAGCAGCAAGGTAAATGCCATTTTAATAAAAACAACTCTTATAACTGATTTCTGCTATTTCTCTATTGCAATCCCCTTCAGCAATATGGAAAATGAAAACTATTTCTCTGGTATTGTCACACCTAGAGTTCAAGATCGTCGCTACTCTAAAATAAAAAAGAAATATTTTCTCAATCAGTATTAACCTTTGTTGTAAAACAGATGCCACAGGAAATTTTAAGCTGCTTTTTCTGTTGGACTGGTAAGTTAGCATACAATTCACTGAAGTTTTAAGTTTCTATGTTACCACAGAGTTTAAGATACTTCTGACCATGTCAGTCTCTTTGCATGCATACAAAAAGCCCCATCTTCCAGATATTCCATCTCACTTTTCCAGTGTCAAGCCCAGAATTTCAACAGATTTCATTAAGTTAATTTAGACCAGGACTATTGCATCCAAACAAATGCTAGATAACAAGTCAAGAAGCTTGTCTGGGGATATAAATTTGATGTAATTTGGATCACTTGAGGACTTCCCAGAAGATTGGAAAATCACTATTATCCCAAAGGGTAACCAGAAGTACAAAATAATCTGATGCTCAGCAAAAACATGGGATCATTTAGGAAGATATTAAACAAACTAAAACCAGAGGCAAAAATAATGCGCATCAAGATGGTTTTATAAAAAAACAGCTTGTCATCAACCAGTTTTACATCTCTAATGACATACATGATCAGCAGATGAAAGTAATTACAAAGACATAATATGTAAAAACCTTATTACTGTCTGTGATTTAATATTAGCTTCAGAGCAGAAAAAAAAACAATTCACAGTGTTGCTCAAAACCCATTCACAAAATCCAATAGAAGAAAATAAAGAGAGAACTGAAAAGATATTAAGAGATCATTTAGTCCATCCCTGCCAAAATGCTTGACTGTCTCAATGTCTTTCCAGCAAGGGGTTTATCAAACTTGTTTTTAAAATTTTTCATAACAGGGATTCCTTAAGACCTCTCATATCATTTCTATCCAAGTTTCCCAAATCTTTTCTGCAAGAGAAGGTATTGCTACATTTTACCCCAGAAATCTTTTCTGTCTATAAATTTAGTTTTCTTGAATCTGGAGCTTCAGCACTATTAAATGAAACCACAGGGTTACCTGAGATCTGTGGTTCCCTAGGAGGGATAGACAGATATGGGGATTAAAATGAAGATCGCAGTACACGAGGAGTGTGTGACTCTGTGCAGCACTATCTATCTTATCCTCAGTTTTATCGATTACAAAGGTTCAAAGACTATAAGGCTGACAAAAGACCTTTTTTAGAAAGTTCTGCTAGAATCTGGGCTTTAAAAAACTAAACTCTGGATATTTTTACTTACATTCTAATTTGTCATGATTGAGTTTTTCACTGCAGGCACTAAAACTAATATTTTTTTTTATGTGTTGGATTTTTTCTGTCTAAAGGCAATCATCTCCTGTAATGATTTCTGTCCAGGAACACAGGCTTTGACTGGAAAACAAACCACTGCATAATTTGAAAACTATTGTTCTTCATAAAAGAGCTAGCAATTTTGAAATGTGGTGCAGGTTTCCAGAAGTAAGAGGGAACTACACAGATGTTTTATCAGACAACAAAAACCATCTCACACTTGTTAGCAGGCGCAGAGGAGAGCAGGGATCACTTAGCAACTGAGGGAGTGATGCAGCTGCCTGCATCTCAGGGTTGTCCAGCATCTGGAACTGCTCCAAGGGTCATCATTAGTCACCAGCAGTGCTGGACCTGAGGATTTTCTAATATATCCTTTCTCTTGGAAATTTAGTAACAAAGATGTGTACAGAGAGAGTCAGCATCTAGGAAACAGTGTATATAAAACTCTCTTCTCTACCCCTAGCGATCACAGAAAGGGTTGGATTAAAAAGATGTCAGGAACTTTATATCACTGAGTTTAAGACAAAGTCACCAGCTTGGGTGACTAGGAAGAGGGCAGTCACTGGCCTATCACACTGTGCCTGTGCATGGCTTTATTGAGTTCGACTGACACATCAAAAATGCAGCTCATGTGAGATACTAATGACAGACCTCTGCAAGGTAATGCTTTCAACAACAATTTCTTAGCCTGGATAGAATCTAGAAGAAAATAAGGCATTATATGAATGGGAATAATTGAAATAAAGGATAAATACCGTCTAAATGTAACCATGCTGTTCTCATGACAAATCTGTAGGGGCTTCCACCTACTTAAAAATTTAATACTTTCTTATAGCTCTCAGTAGCGCTAGTGACTAAAATGTTGGAAAATAGCTCCTGAGAGTGCAAGGTGGACTGGTTTATGTATTATTCTAGTGATGTGGGCATTTAGCAGCCTCCTGAAGTCATCAGTTATGATGAGGAACTACTTCAGTGCTTCTGTGATGTAAGACTTAAGTAGAAAATCTTAAACATGTAAATGATTAACCAGGTCTCATTAGATCTCCTTAGAGTGCCAAGTTCTACCAGGTTTTCCTATGGAGCTGCACTCTCCCAGTGTGCAAATACACAGGCATAGTTAGCATAACATGACTGCCACAGAATTTATTTTAAAAAGCAACACGCAACACAGCCCATTAGAAAATACTAAATGGTGGAAGAAAAAATCGACCCTAGCTCAATCCCACTAATTTTAGTGAGTTCTTGATGCAACACATTCACTGAAACCACCCACAATCAATTAATGAGACAGAAATAGGAGTGTAGAAAGCAATTGCCTTTAAATAACATATTGCTGATGCACTTACTTAAAACAGTTCCTTACTTTTCCTTCCACAGGACAGAATCTCTTCAACTATCTTACATATTTCCTATGCAATCCTTCTATTTCCTGTGGGAGCTCCTTCAGGAACAAGCATTGAACCCTTATCACACTATGGCAGAGCTCTGGTTAAATAAAAGGCTTTTAAGGTGTAGGCATGTTGTTTTAAAATGTCTAACATCTCTCCCCTTCAAGGAAAAACTTGTGCAACCAAAAACTGCTAGGGAGAGCAATGAGAAGCCAGACAATGCCAGGTTGCTGAGGCATTAACTTGTTTGTTGCAGCTCCAACATCAGGTAAAAGTTCTTAAGATTCAGGAGAGTTACTGAGATTTTTTGAAAATGCCATGTTAGTGTTTTCTGTCATCTTATTGCCCCAAGTCTTGCCTTCTATAGATGAAGCAGAAGAGGTCATGGAAGAGCAGATCTATACCAATCATTCATGATGCTACCTGCTTCCCAGTTCTGCATTGTCGTAGGGTTAGAAACCCGAAAGTAAAAAACGGCCGTTTCCCGCCCCCCTGTGCTCGGCCCCATGAAGCAGCAGGAGCTGCGCTGCGGCAGGCTGTGCAGCCATGCTACCGCCCTGCCCGTGCCGCTGTCCTGAGCGCCACGGCCGAGCCCCGGGGTTTGGGGGGGCCCAAGCCGGGCACGGTGGTCCAAGCCATGATTGGCCAGCGCGGGCCCAGCGGATGGCCGCCTCCACCGCCCCTCCATCTCCCGGGCGCGATCCGCTCGGGGAATTCAGCCCGGCAAGTTGTGGTTGGCCAGCACGAGTTCGGCGAGTCTCCCGCCTCTGCCCCCCCCACCTCCGTCCCTGGGCGTCCATTTGCCGGGGAGTGCGTGCCGCGGGAGCAGCGGTGGCGGCGGGAGCAGCGGCGGCGGGGGCTGTGCAGGGCAGCGCAGAGGGGAGCTGCCGTGCATGCCTGTTCTTGGGGCCCCCGGGCCGGCGCTCCTGCAGGGGCGCTTCCTCCGCCTTTCCCTGCGGGCCAGGGGGAGCAGGGCCGGGCGGGGCCCTGCATGGGGCGGTGGCCCAGCCGCAGCCACGGCGGAGGCAGCAGGGCCGGCTCCTTACCTG
>VYZS01040961.1:3127-45270 GCA_013400695.1 Neodrepanis coruscans | reverse complement strand
TCAGACAGTAAGTTTAATTGTTCAGCAACTCATCCCTGCATTCAGTAGGTACATACTTGGCTCATACTGCCTGATGTCAGTTTGATTCTTCTCTTTCCACTGACTTCTCTAAAACTCTTCTGGTGTCGTTTCATACTGAGGCAGTTCCTCAGACTTGTCTCCTATAAAGAAAGGTTTTATGGTAGGGCATTTTCCCAAAGGAATGTCAAATGAAAAGAATTAATTTTAAGCTTTGTTCACTGCTTTCCCTGGGCTTCCTGTAACTCCCTCCTGCTGAATTTGAGATGTCAATATCTTCATTCAAAACCAGTTACTCTAATTCATATTTTTTCATTTTCAGACTTTTACTCATATCCATATGAGTTTTTTCAGCACATGTGAATTTGATTGAGTTTTCTACATCCCATGCTTCAATAGAGTTGGATTTTTTAATATTGAGCAGTGAAAAAAGAGACCTTATTTACCCAAAATAATCAGTTACACAGCCTCATGTTTTATAGCACCCTATGCTTAAGCGTAGGAAATACTCCATCCCAGAAGATCTAGCCACCTTAGTGATGAAAGACTACAGCACAAAGAAAAATTCAAGACAGCACTTTTACTCTTCTGTAAATTAGATGTTGCCTCAAAAAAACCAAAAAAAACCAACAAACCATTGTATTCAAATTAGAAGGCTAGACTATATTATTTAGGCATAGCCTTAAATGAAGAGGGAAGATATATGTTTTGGCTCTAGGTTTATCATAGGCCTCTGTACAAACAGCAAACGTTCGATGTCATATTTATACTGCCACATGCTGTGATATTTCCTGTCTGAGAGACCCCAGGGAATATGCCCTCTGCTCATCTGCAGTTGTGAAAGTATTTAAGCTGCAATTTGCACAATGAGCCAATAGAAGGGAATGAAAGCACTAAAGCATCTTTTTAAAAGCACACAAAATACTGCCACCAGCATTTCAGTACTCACAAAAAAAAATGCAGCATATCTCTCTCCAATAATACTTTTTATATACTTTATATACTTTTATATCAATATTGGCTATTGCTTTGATTATGAAGTTGACAAATGATTTATATTCACAATTCAGCATCCCCGAATATTTGTCATCAGTATTTGCTTCTATTTACTTTTAAGTAAATAGTTTCTAGCAGTATTATGCCAATATTAACTCTAATGGCAATTTTATCCAGGTCTTTAAAAAAAAAAAAGATGGTGAACTTTTCAGACATATCGAGAAACTTCTGGCTTTTAACAGGCCTACATGGATATTTTTATTTTATATTGTTGCATAATTCAAAGCATTTTTGATTGGGGCTGCCCCTCAAGAAATCCACATGGGATTGTGCAGATCCTCAGCTGCCTGGCAGCTCCTTGCCTCTGCTGCCCCAGGCACACAAGTGCCAAGCTGATTAACCACCTGAGGCAGCACCCAGGCATCAACAACTCAAAATCACTGTTCTGCACATCTCTTACCCTGTACACCCCAAGTATCTGACAACAGCAGTGGGGGGAAAAGGTGTAAACACACAAATATACACACATATATGTATATGCAGGGATACCAAAAAAGGAAGTTCAGAAGGAGTGGATGCATTGGCTGTGCAGGAATAAACTGTTTGCACACCTTAGGAGCAGGAACAGCAAGGAAGCTTGGTCTATTGCTCTAAGAGAGACCTGAAACAAAAGTTGTGGCACGAAGGTGCTGCAGTCATGCTCTATCTAAATCAATGCACATATGAAACAAAGGATGGAGCAACATAGTGGTGTTCTGGTTATGTTCCATCAAAAATAATGCAGCTAATGGGAACAAAGACAAAGGAATGATCCAGATGTGAATCAAAAGCTGAACTTTACTTTGTTAACTCAAAAATATGTACTACTTTTCATGTCCCTACATATACTAATGAATAAAGTCACTGAAACTCCACCTAAATATGAAATTACATCAACTGTAACTTTATATTTTCCCTTCCCTCAAAGAAAACAACATAAATATATCTTAAGTGTGGAGGGAGGTCAATCATAAAGCCTCAGTCATAAATACAGGGACCAGTCAATGGGCTAAACCTGTCTTCTCCTCCACAGGCACACCAATTGGGTAAGAACATTGTTCTCTGTGAGCTAAATGATTATCTCATTTTTATTTCATTGGTGATTAGATCTTGTCTGTATATCATTTCAAATTAGTTTTTTGGAGTCAGTATACTATCAGCAGCAATCTCTGAGCCTTAAACTGTCACAGTCTTCTATTACCAGTGTGTTTGTTAATAAAGTATGTTATTCTGGCAGCCACCAGCAGCAGATAACATACTTGACAAAACTGATAATAAACCAATTAAAAGTGGGAACACTATCAGCATGTGACACGGAATAGATTGGTCAAGCCACCCTCTGATTCAGTGGGCTGTTCAATGGGGTCTCCATAATGGAGTGCTTAAAAATGGGTCAAGCACAAGGGTCTCATCTTCCCTGGGGGCACTGATAGGTTGCTCAAATATAAGGGGTTCAAGGAAATATCTCCTTTCACATGACAGTACATCACTCTTACAACCCAACAACTAACATGCTCTTTGCTGGTTTGGCTTGAGTTAACACCCTGAAGAAGATTTTCACAATTATTTCAGAGAAAACTATCTTGAAAGCGAGCACAGCCTGGTCACTACTAATAACTAGTATGTGCTTGCCAGCTTCCCAGGCATCTCACACGAAAATTACAAAACAGCAACACTATGTCAGTGTGAATGTCAGAGAGTTTATACAGAAAACGTGCACACACTTGGCATTATGAGAACACACAGGTTCAAGTGTTCACTTCACCTGAGGTTGGTTAGAGACATACTGTATGTATACTGAGAGGGTACCTCTGCTACCCAGCAGCTGGTATTTGGGAAGCAGAATCTCATTTTTCTAATGAAGAACATTGGATAAAATAAACATACAGGAGGAAGGCCAAAAGCGGGAAAATGGGCACCTGTTCTTGTTATCTCATCCTTCAGCAGCATGGGCAGACAACAACTGAGCCTGGAAAATTCTGAGAGTTCACAGAGCTACCACACTGACCAGCACAGTGGAAGCAACACTACGTACTGAGATGTCTCACCTAAGTAAACGCTTCTGCAGGTACGGGCATTTGTTTGTGACTCACTCAGCACAAAAAACCCTAGCTGCCAAAATCTATGATCCAACATCATTGCTAACTTAAATTGGGCTGCTCACACAACTAAGGACTAATTGCATGAGACGGGATTGCTTGATGAGGTTCTTAGTCTTGCATGTTTCTGATCAAGTCATCAATTAATGTAAATTAGCACAGCCTCAAAGAAATTAATTAAGTAATATAGTAAGGTCTGGCTTCTACTATTTGTGTGTTTCAGAGGGAAGGTAATAGAGACAAGGACATTTTGCGTGAGAAAATTATGTCTCTAGTAACATACCAGGAATAGATAAGGTATGCCGGTAAGGTATAATTTATTTGGATTTTAATTACATTCTTTTTAAGTCTGTTAAGCAAACTAATTAATCATGGGTTAAATATCAAACTTATGTCCTGAGATTTGAAACATTAAAAGATACAAAGGTACAGGTAGCTGTAGAGGGGCAATACTATTTAGTATATTTAAATTATTAGTAAAAAATCCAGAGATGATTGTCTGGGAGTCTTCAGATGACAGAAAAAATATTGAGGTACATCAAGTCTGAAGAAGGTTTGAGGAAACAAAAAGATATAAGTACATAAGTAGGTAGTTATCCTCTCTAAGACAAAGTTGACAGTGCAATGCCCTTCTTGTAGTAAGAGTGAGTATTGGCACCAGCTAACCTGTCCTTAAAAGCGGCTCAAGCAATTTAAAACAAACCTCAGCTGATAAGTGCGAGAACCCCATCTCCTTTCACAGAAAACATCAGTTTGCCTGGTCATTACTGAAGAACAAGTCAACAACAGAACACCTCTCCTATAAGGAAAGGCTAATGGAATTGGAGTTGTTCAGTCTGGAGAAGAGAAGGCTCCAGAGAAACCTTATTATGACCTTTCAGTATTTAAAGGGGGCTTTTAAGAAAGACAGAAAGAGTTCAATAGGGGCAGTAGTGATAGGACAAGAGAGGATGCTTTTAAACTGAAAGAGGGCAGGTTTAGGTTAGATGTTAGGAAGAAATTCTTTCATGTAAGGCTGAAGAAGGTGAGGCACCAGAACAGGTTGCACAAAGAATGGAGTAAGTTTGCAGATGACACCAAGCTTGGAATAAGTGTCGATCTGTTAATTCTGTGTAAAGAAGCTGTGGATGCTCCATCCCTCACATTGTTCAAGGCCAGGTTGGGTGGGGCTCTGAGAAACCTGGTATAGTGCAAGGTGTGCCTGCCCATGGCAGGTTTGGAATGAGATGATCTTTAAGGTCCATTCTAACCTAAGCCATTCTGTGATTCCATTCTCTTTTTCTCTCTACTACCCACTACTATAAAATCTCTTTGGGCTGGACCACAACCACTGCACATCTGTTTACAAAAACCCTTTGCAGCTGCAAGTGTTGATCTGGGAGAAGCAACTGAGTATACAGGCAAACAGCAGTCCTTTTATCAAATTTTCTTATGGCTATTTCACACTTCAGGCACAACAGCTCCAGAAAATGGAGTCTTGCATACTAGCACTTACACAAAAATTTTTCTTCCCCAATGTCCTTGAGTCTTGTATATTTGTAGGAGGTGTGATGTATATAATAATAGCAGTGCTGGGGGAAGTTCAATTCAGTCAGTCACAGTTTATACACACAGGTAAATGCATTCTATTAACTGCAAGCTTTTATTTTCTGTCTTGGGTTCACTGGAGCATCATACGACATTTTTCTAAGGAGAAAATGGAATTAAATGATCTTTCAAGGAAAAAGAAAAAACAACACGTAAAGCTCACAATTAATTCAGCTCTCTAAAATGCAGAACACAGGACCAAAAGCCAATTTAAAATCTTCAACATAAGATCAAAGAATACTACAAAAGAATGTAAGTATTTTTAAACAGGAAGGTTCTACTCATGAGTCTAACTACTTCACAAGTTGACAACTTCCTGTGTTCATAACAGCAGCTTCCCTTTGAAGCAACTTTTCACATTGAGATCTGATGCAACAACTCAATGTTACAAAACAGAAAAGCACTATAAAATATGCTTATTATTTTGAGAGCAACAAAAATACAGTCACAGATAAAGATTTCAAGATGTGCATAGCCAAAAAAAAAAACTAGTATTCCCTGCCTTACAGAGATCCTAGCTAACATATAAGTGGACAAAAATATATAGGAAAGCAATGCAATACTAAGGAAAAATAAATCCATTAATTAGCATCCTATGAAGTCATATATAAAGAAATAGCAGGTCAATCAGTATTTGTGAATGTTCCCCTTAAACCAATGTGTAGTTATACATACACACAGTATGTGCTGTCAGCAGCTGACAAATGCAGCATCATTATCTGAGAACAGCTTAAGGCAGAAAAGTAAAATTTCAAATTTAAATAATGATTTTTTCTTAAAAAAGGTATCGGTAAGTAAATCAGTCAAATGACTGAACCATATGAATATAAACATATATTCAGACAGTGAGTGATATCAGCAGAAGAAAACTTCTGGCATTTTAACATTCCTGTGATATAGCGCACAGTAGGTGTGCTAAAGTTAAAATTGCAAACACATAGCCAACCCAAACTTCAAATTCTCCATAAAATCAGAGAAGTAGTGGTGTTTAGACTTCTCATTAGGCTTCTACACAGAAGCGAATTTCATACAAAGTTTATATAATCCATATATCTATTTCTCCTGCATGTTTGTACCCCCTGCAGAGAACTTTGAGAATGAGAGAGCTTCCCAAGCACATAGGTGCTTTTCATCTAACTCACCAAACACATCCCTAAGTTTGTGCAGAATGTGTGGTGAAATCACGGTGTTATTTCTTTGGCATTAGTTAACAGCTCTCTCAAGCAAAACACAGTTATTGTTGCTCATGACACCCCTCATACCATTAAGCCCCAGTCTGAGGATAAGTCAAAGGCATCAAGTTACCAAAAGACCCATACCAGCTATTGAAACATTAAATAAGAAAATGTTCGTACTAGTCAGTTAAAACTATAAAGACAAAAGTATAAAGAAATTTTAAAAAATTGCCATGAGTTCTACTTTGTCTTTAGTACCTCTTCTTTTATTTTGACATTGGACTTGATAAAATTATTTTTTTATAAAAGGTTGCTGATGCTTAACAAAAAAATAAATGATCTGAGGCTCTTTCTATAATTGTTGAAACTTACCTTATGGGATTAGCTGCCAGACACAACATTGGAAATGTGGGTCCTGCAAAAGAGAGTATACTTTTATTCAGGTCCAACAGCATGATACATTTGCCGCTTGGAAGGAAGGATTTGTTCAGTGACAGTATTGCAATCTAATTATGTGACACTGCATGGTACCGGGAATAAACAGACATCAAAGACAGCATCACAGCAACACTCTGAGAAAAGGGGAAGAAAGGATATGGAAGAGCCCCAGCCAGCATGTATCTCCAAGTAACACGTGCCAGAAAAATGGAAGGTTTGCAAAGAAGAGGTTTAATTCGGACAATCTTTTAACCGTGAAAAAGTGGATGCGTTTCACAAGTTTTCAGTTAATTTGGGCAGAAACTACAGTGCAAAGGAACTTTGCCTTTCATGCAAAAGTGTCACTCCTGACTGGGTGGACCCAGGCTGGATGCCCCAGGGCTGGATAAGCTATTTTGCTCTTTCCCAGTACCCTGTCCTACAGAAATGTCTTAATAATTAAGTAAGACCCATTTGATTTTAGGTAAAAAATATGTAAATGGCAGCCGTTTTCCTTCTGCCCCTCTTCCTTCTCTTCCCTTTAACGTCTGCCAGAACATCTAGACTTCACTGGGTGGGACACTCACCTAGGTGGTGGGAGGTGGTTGGAATTATATCAGGTAGAGAAGGGAATTGATTTGCATCCCATGTGGAGTATTCTGACGACTCAGAATTACACTATAATGATTATATGTAAGGAAGTCACTGCTACTTTCTCTGATTATGTCTTATAGGAGATAACTGTCGCTCCACTTCTGTGAAAATTTCTGGGGCAAACAACTTACTCCAGTATGTCTAGAGGGAAACACCTTCCTGGAGGTACAGGTCAGACAACTACAAGTCCAGGCAAGGAGGAGGATGTGAGGTGGAAGTTTATTCCCTGTTGGCCCTCATAGTGATTTGCAACAACTTTCCCCTCCAAGTGCTGACTGTGAATTCCTTGTGAGGAATCCAGCCCTTGGGGGCAGAGGACAGGCATTGTAGGGTTCTCCACTGTGGATTCCTGTGTGGCAGTGGGAACTTTAAAGCTGGACTATACACAGAGACACTCAGTTCTCCAGCACCCAAATCAGTTGGTGGACCCAGACCAATGCCCGTCTCAGTGTTGTGCCTCCTGAAGAACTCCTGAGGTTGGCATTGACATACTATGAGCAAAGCTTACAGAAACTCACATTACTGCTGCTGTTGCCCCATGGGAATTGAAAAGATTTCTGTCACTGTTGGGATCAGGCTGTTTAACTTTCTTTGTGAGCTCTGTGTTTTCTTTCTTAAAAATTATTAGGATAATGGTGTTTAATGTTCCCTGATTTCCATATAACTAAGCTATACTCTGGGGTAATTTTTGCTTTGTTTTCTTACATATTGTTTCTATTGTTGTCATAGTCTTTGAGATTTACTGTCTATGCTCTGAGCATTTAAGAACTCACTAAGATGCCACTTAATGTTTTTTTGACATTTTTCAAATACAAAGTTCCCTGCATAGTGACAGGTTCAGTATCGTTAAAGAACATCAGGAGAAAAACCCAATTAAACTTGCAATTTTCCGCTAAGTGAGGCACAAAGGCAATGTGCCCACCAGTTGACATCCTCTGTCCTTACCTGTACAGGTGTCGTAGGGTTAAAACCGAAAGTAAAAACGATCTGTGTTCCAGCCGCGCGGGACGGCGACCGGGCGAGGTGGGGGGGGGACGCCCTTTTTCCCCCCTCCCCCGCGCACCCCGGGGCCCGCCCGCCGCCAGCTCCTCTGCGCCCTCCAGTCTCAGCGGCAGGACCTGGTCCAGGGCGAACCTCAGTGCAGCGCGGCAGCGGCAGTGCCAGCTCCTTGCTTGTGGCGGCGCAGGAGGGGCCAGTCGCCGGGGTCGCCCAGCCGCCACCGCAGTTCCGGCCGCGCGCGGTCGTGCTGGCGCAACCCTGCCTCAGGCGCCTCGCATCTAGCGCAGCCGCACAAGCATGACTCAGAGTGGCGCCCGAGCGCAGCGATCCTGGCGGGACACCGCCATTTTGTCAGGCATGCTCCGGTACCTCTGGCGTCTCCATTGCTTCCGGCTTGTGGGTCGGCGTCATTTCCGGGCCGTGGGCACGGCAGCCGCCCCGCAGGGCCAAGACCGCATGTCACGGGGGCCGTGCAGCACTGGGGCTGCGGCCACATGCCACCATAGCTGCGAAGCACCGGGGCTGCGGCTGAATGGCACCGCGGCCGCGCAACACCTGGGCGGGGCTGCGTGGTGCCATGGTGCCAGGACGCCGTGGCCGCAGGGCACTGGGACCGGGGCACATGGCGCTGAGGCGCCGCCATCACCGGATGTAAAGTCCTGGCCCGCACACTGCTTCCGGCTGGCCATGGCGTTTCCCGTGAGCCACTGCAGACACGGGGCGGGCCCCCAGGGCTGCTGACCAATGAGACGAGGGCCAGCCCCTAGGGCCCACCCACACATGGGCGGACCAGGATCCCCCCTATAAAAGGGCCGCACCGCCGCCATTTTGGCTCTTTGGTTTTGAACACTGCAGTGGCAACATCGCTTCTTGTCATCGCCGGGACCAACGGCTGCGTGGAGGTTGGGTGAGCGTTTTCCGCTGCTGCGGTCTGGTAGGCATTGCCTACAGGAGGAGCCGTTTTCCTTTCCTAATCAGGTTTTTTCGTGAACAGGTTTTTTCTTTCCTTTCTTTTTTTTCTTTTCTCTTTTTGGAGGGGTGGGGTGGACTTCCTTTTCTCTCGGAATTGCACTCTTCCTTGTGGATTTCCGGGAGGCGGATTTTCTTTCCTCGGGGAGGAGGGTTGTTTCTTCCCTTTCGTTTTTTTTTCTTTCCTGTTGCGGTTTTTTTTCTTTCCCCCGGGGGCAAGGGATCAGGCCATTATCGGCGGCTACTGCCCGGGGTCCAAAGACCACATTCTCTTCATCAGCACTAAACCCCTCCCTGGGCTATCGGGAAAGGGGAGGGAGGGGTGCGCGCGCAGTTTTCTGATTTTTCTTGAGTATTTCTCCTTCAGTCAAAGCCGGGCAGAAGCTCGCGCTGCTAAGGGAGTCCTCAGACCGACCACGTGCTTCTTCTAATTACCCCGGCGTCTCTCCGAGGGGGCCCAGAGAGAGACAAGCACTACCTCCAGAGCGTCCTCATCCCCAAACGGGCCCTGGGAAACTTAATTTGTTTGTCTGTTTGCACTTTATTTGTCGGTTTTTGTGTGTATGCGAAATAAACTGTGATATTTGTGTGTTTTCTTCATTTTGGGGTGTGTTTGTGGCTTCTCTCGGAACCTCTTTTCCAAAATCGCTAAATTTGTGGTAAAACCACGACAACAGGGCACATCTACAAGACGATTTTCCCCTGAGAGAATAGCACATCCCAATCTAAAACTCTGTTGTCTTTCTGCAGAAAACAAATGTAAATAAAACTTGTCCATAATGGCTTTCTCAAATTTATATACTGAATTTACATGAAGGGCTGATATGTCAGAAGGCTCTCCAGATCTCTGAAAGCCACCTGGGCTTTCAGTTGCAGCTGCCTTGTACGCCCCAAAAGAATTACCATTTAACATATATTGTTCAGACTACTTTGGTGGGAATAATTTAATTTTCACACATACAGGAGGAAGACCAGACAGATTCATATTCATAGAACAGAACTGCTCCTTTGACATCCCATGTGCTCTTCAAAATCAAGACATTAAGAAACTCTCAGCGTAATTCACAGGGAACCCAAACTCTGATTTATAGCAGCCCTGAGGTGCAATTTGCTTCCCACCACTTCAGCTGTCCATTAGCTCAATACTTTTGGTAAGCAAGTCTTCTCTGTTTCCTTCATACTCGAAAGAATATTTTTTGTAATAGGTATCTTTCTGTTCAGTGATTCAGCAGCATCTCCTGTTTCAGAATGGGTTGAGTAATTTTCTGTCTTTCAGTCCACTAATTAAGAGCCTAGATCACTTTCTTACTCAACAGTTAACTTCAAGGCAATTAACATTAAGACAGATGAATCTCACCCCCAGTTAAATCATTGTTCATCAATTCAGGTAGTATATTTATGTCAGGAATGACACTGACATAAATTCCAGAGGACTGGGGTAAAGTAACTCCTCTGAGAGTCTATCTTGGTTTCAGCTGGGATAGAGTTAGTTTTCTTCTTAGTAGCTGGTATAGTGCTGTGGTTTTGGATTTAGTACAAGACTAATGTTGATAACACACTGATATTTTAGTTGTTTTTAAATAGTGCTTACCCTAAGTCAAAGAATTTTCACAGAACAGATTCTCTGCATTAACCAACAGTTGAAATACTGCTGATGGCTATAAAGACAAAGAGGAGAGACTTCTTGAATATGTAGTGAAAGACGGGGAAATCTGGGAATTCAGAACAATGGATAGTTTCACCGTATTCACCAATGCAAGAAAAGCTGTGAAACTTGATATAATATCACTTTTATTTAGCCAGGGCACAGCAAAGGAATAGCTGAAATTGGGAACCTACATTACCATCAAGAAATGCCCACAGAGCAGCATTCCTCAACCTGCAGTCTGAATGTAAAATATACATTACTAAAGAAAAAGGGACACTTCTATTATGCATTCAGAACATGAGAATTGCCCTTCAAAGGCCTGAACACAGTCTTAGCAGAAGGGAACACATCTCCTTTCACCTTCAGGAAGTGAAGCAGTCAGTTATGCCAAAACCTTTCAGCTGGAAAGCCACTGCTGAAGCTATATCAAGCACTTGACAAAGGATACAAAAGCACATGAACCCCTATTTAATATTTGTGTGCAACGTTTCTTCATCCAAATTGCATTCAGCAAACTCATACCTAGCTTTTATAATCATGAAGAAAAACGTTGTATTTTGTGGAGTTTATAACTTCAGTATTAAGATACCTTGTTTTGTGATTTTTACTCCAAACCCTTATGAACCAGGGTTGTTGGTATCAGTGTGAAATCCAAAACCAAGCCAGCAGAGTCAGTCTAATATCTCCCTCACCAGAACATCACACACGCATCAAAATAGTGGCTTAACATAAAAGAGGTCCTAAAATTCTGAACAGATCAAAATTACAGATTTTTTCTTACTTATATATTTCTGTTTAATAATTTAGTTCATCTACTGAGACTAATGCACAGCATACCTTATCTAATATGTGCACCAACTTGCTGGAGTTTCCAAAAACATCTGAATCAATTTTACTTCATGTGTTCACATTTTAATAAACTATTCCACTGTATTTTTCTCTGTGCAAGGGATATGTGCCAGGTTTATGTATGAGCAAATGTTTGTATTTGTAGTAGAAATACACCAAGAGACAGACACAAAGACAAGCAACTACAGTAATTCTCTTGCAAACTCTTTAAATCCTTTCATTGGGCACAAGATGAGCTACAGACTATAGCTGTACCAGAGGTAAAGTGTGGCAAATCAATGCTGGAATGGATATAACCATTTTACATAAAGGTATTTCTAGCTTCTGATTTGTACTTAAGGAGGAAAATGCATATGTAATTTTCAGAGCTAAATTTGTGAAATATGCTTGCCTTTGTATTTCTCAGTCTCAGAAACTGCATGGATTACAGTAAAGAGCGTGCTCACTGGGGAGAATTGTTAGCATTTTTCAAGTGCCAACCTCAAAACTGACTTCAGAGAAAAGGCAAAATATTATTTCTTCTTGATAAAACATGAAAGAGGATTTTCATTTTCCTCTGGCTTTCTTGCTTTCGGCTGATTAATTGTTGTACACAGATACATTTATAAGAAATGATAAGTTTATTCAGAACTGAGCTTATTACTCAAGCTAATCCTAAAGCTTTGGAGGAATTAATGCAGGGATTCAGAAAGGATATTAAAAGACTGTTTTGAAGAGTACCAATTAAAATATTTCTGAAGACCAGAAATCTAGGCATTAATTCTTAAGACAATGGAACAGATAAAAAAAAATTTGGTTTCATATATTTTAACACTGAAGCATTCCTTCAAGTGCTTAAAATTCTGACTAAATCAACAGAGAATTGCACTGAGAAGACACCAACTTATTTTTTATTAAAAATTATTTTAATTAATTATAATAATATTTTAAAATATTTTACAATATGGAGTGGACTGTGTTATTATTTGATATATTTTGTTTTCACATTTTGCTGAGAGGTTATATTAGCTTCAGTAAGAAGCATATCATATACAATCATACTAAATATCTTGTTCTATTTTTTTGAAGTTCATAATCAAACATTAAACATGTAACTAAAATAGAAGTAATATTTCTATTTGTTGCAGAACTGACCTTTTTTTTAATAGATAATATAGGTAGGATCCAAATCCACTTGCTACAACAACAGTGACTTTAAGTTACATCTGCTTTTGTAGAAGAATCTGGCTCCATATATGTTTAAACAATTGTCAAATTCAAACTACATTATGGCCCACTAGAATATTCACAGTATTACATAAGCAGATCTATTTTATTTGCAGATATTTCTCGTTTCTGTTCTCTCTCAGTGATTAAAAAAAAAAAAAGAGAATAGTTAAGAAACTAAAGTCTGTCTCTAAAGTGATGAAGTGATGATCATTTCCAAAACAGCTCATGTGTGTCTTATCAGAGATGCCTCCATTTGCACTACTAATTTCCTGAAGATTTTTGTTTGCAATGAACCAAAATGTAACACTTGAATGAAGAGTTAAGGTCCACTAAAAATCAAATATTTCTAATCAATTAATATTTCTAATCAAATACCTTTATTTCAAAATTGAGCTTAAATCATAAATTGATTCAATATGTAAGTCTAAATTTTCAAAAGACAGAGATTAACTACCCCAATAGCCCAAATATATTTTTATTTAAATTTGGAAACTTAAATGTCATTGAATATCAATGACCAAAAGTTTTGGTCTTTAAAAAGCCAGTATGATGGAAAATTCCTCTATGGACTGACATATATTTTTAGAAGCCAAATATCTTTAAGAATCAAGTTGCTAGTAAAAAAATCTTATTTGAAAATGTGATAAAAATGAACTCAAACCAACCTGTAACCAAGTGGTCTAAAGAAACCTGGTTTCCTCCACTATGGTGTTAAACAGATCTTATCTTTTGTTTTCAAGTGCTTTTCTTTTCCATGAAGGACAAAATTATAGTCTCTTCTATAGAATAATATGAAGAAATAAATGAAACTATTTCTTTATGTATTATCCTGAATAAATGTTGTGCTAGATCTCTAAAGATACACACTAAATATAAGTCAACTTTGTTGCTACTGGAACCTGCCTTTAGTCCAGTTCTAAGAGCAGCAGCTCTCAGAATTCGTGCTAACCTATTATTAGAAGGGGTGGAAGGAATAGTAGGGGATATTTATACTATTCAGGAGGAAAACAAAGGTACAGTTGAACCTTGAGCTACATTTTCACTGTAAGTAATCTAAGAAGTTTACTCAACTTGAATTATTACTCTTGAATCGGAAAAATCCTGATTTTTCAGAGAAAAGGGAACTTATTTCAGGTCAAGTGATTAGATGTATGTTTCCTAGCTTAGATTTTTCTAGAGGAAAGCATACTCTCCAGACATACCAGAGGATCAGAAGGGTGCCTTTTCAAGCCAGCAGACCTACCTGAAATACTGTCTTAATGGCTAGGAGGAGGAAAGGTGAGAGAGAGAAAGAAAGCTACTTCCACAGATTCCTTTGACAGGCATTTTCTAACTTTATAACCTAAAAGTCAGCTCCCTAAATGTCAGCTAGTCCCCTGGGCTCCTTACAGTCAAAGGAGAGAAAAAGGCACCTCCAGAAGGCAGTTCATCTCAACCTAAAGTAGATATCTAAGACAGGTTTAATGAATCACTATATCATCTCTATCTTGTCCTATGGCTATGAAGGAAATATGACAAGTAACTTTTAGATGTCTGACTTTGTCAAGATTAATTCTGCCTTAATGTCATTTTTCACTCCCCTTTGAAATGTCACTTGTGGATTTTCTTTGCCTTTGTGGTCTTCGTGACCTGCTTCCCTTTCTTGCCAAGCTTTATGATGCTTGACCTGACCTCACTTACTGACCCAAGACAAAGCCCACTGGAAGATCCTCTTTTATATGAAAGGTCTTTATCTCAGACCTTTAGGGAAAAGCAGTATTAGGGCAAAGGTGCTCATCAAAATTATTACAGAACAGCAAGTTGATTTAGTCCAGTCTCTGCAGGAAAAGTTCTCCCCTGAATCTTTAAGACAAGGCCAAATGTATTGATTAACCCACTCTAGACCAGAAGGTTACCAGTTTTTTGACCTCATATCTTGTGCTGTCATATATAACTTGATAAACTGCATCAAAAACTTTCCATATGATTGTCATTCACTTTGGGCCAGTAAAAAACCCAAGAGATGTGCAAGACTCTCTCTGAAATCTGTATTGCAAGACTCTTTCTGCAACAGTCTGACAAAAAAAAGGACTTTCATCCTTCTATTCTTTCTATTCTGGAATTCATCAGAATTTTATTACATTTGATCAAGACATAAAAATGTTGTTTTTAAACTACGTCCATGCTTGGTTATTGAAATGAAATCACACCATTAAGCGAATTTTTCCCCTCTCCTGATGAGAGGATCGGTTCAGCATACGAACAGTCAGCTATTTCCAGTACTCATAAAGCAGTACATAAGGAAGCAATGATAGTGAGGTTGCATTCAGTGACAATGTATGAAAACTTTCTCAGACTTTCTACTGTAAGATTAATGGCAAAGATGTCTTACTGAAATCAGAAATAGTTTGTGCTGTGCTTCAAAATACCTTGTATCATTATGGGGAAGAGAAGCCAGAAGATAAAATAATCTGGAAAACATGTTATTACCAAACAGAAGTTGTCAATCATGGTACTGCACTGAACATGACAAAAATGGAAAAGAATTGGACCTTGACTTGAAAGCATCCATTCTTTCTACACTTATGAGAAAAACCAAGCTGTCATACATATAACTTACTGATATGAACAGAATTCTCATTTTAAGACAGCTTTTATCAGAACACAAACCTGAAATATAGAATCTTCTTTGTAAGTTATGGTCAAAAGTGGCCCACACCTAAAGCAAATGGGTAAAGATATGAAAATAATTAAATCCTAAAAAAATATGAAAGTCTGCCTGAGAGATTCCAACTCTGCAGATGCAAAAGTCTAAAAATAGGAATAAAAATCACCATTACACTTAAATTTGCAAAAACATACCATATTAAAAATGCAACAATTTTGTATAGAAAACTTATTAATTATTTAAAATAATTTATATTGAATAATTTACATTGAAATAATTTATATTGAAGGAAAACAATTCATACTTTTAGTTTAGGTATATTTACCAATACATATGGCTCCTCTCCATCTACCTACATGAATCCATGGTAGTTAAACACAACAATGTGAATTTCATTAAAAACAATTTTGATGTTCTTTATACAATTGAATCAGAACCAAGGGATTTTTATCACTTTCTCATTAAAATTAACAGGGTAAAGACACAATAAAATGTACCATTACTGCAATGTCTTCACTATGCATTTACTATTATAATGTAAAATACCATAAATATTCAATTATCTTAGTCCAACAAGGAATTTAACACCAAACAAAAATACTAGCAAAAGAAAAAAACTAAGTTATTTTTAAAGCTACTCTGTCTTTCTCATAAATGTGGAATAATATAATAATAAATGAATTAATTAAATCTCAAAATTAAATTATTTTTTTCCTACTAGTTCTCTTTTAATAAACTTTATATTTTAAACCTAGTCAAATAACTGTGAAGTACTTCCTATGGTGTATGGGATTTTTTTTTTTGCTGTCTTTCACCTAGTCATTTTACTTCATTAAAAAAAAAAAATCTACTTTATTTTCAAAAAAACCTGTCTTTTTTAGTTTATAAGCCCTTTTGGACCTCAGGGAAGCTCACTATATATAAAAATCCTGAGCAGATCCATTCCAGAGCTCTGTCCAACTTCAGATCCATTAGAAAAAAATCTTAAAGGGACTTTTAAATAATGGATCAAATGGTCAAATGCTGATAATATTTATGACTGCAATCCTAAGCATCTAGGAGCTGAAGTCCTCCTTTTTATCAGTAAAATGAGAGTATAATCCATGCTTACCCTTTGTTTGTGGATTCTTGCCAGTCTTTCCACAGGACACCAGGATGATATTTACTATGTCTACAGCATGATTGCCTTACTGATACAGATCCCACAAATGGTGCATCGTGTTCTACAATGCAAAGAAGCTGTCTACAACATGTGCGATCAAACACCCTGCTAAAAAGATATGACAAAATGACCACTTGACCTTCCAAGAGACATCATTAAAAGATGTTGAAGAAAATCAATTGGCTTTTGCTTTTTTTTTCATGAAATGCTATAATCTTGATTGAAATCAATCAGGTACATGTGAACCACAATGAAACAAGGTCTAATACTTCAAAGATGGAAATATTCATATCTGTAATCCATCTCCCAACTTATGAACCAGGGTTTTTAGGGAGCACAATAAATCCACATCATCTTTCTAGATGTCAGTTTTGTGCTTTGACCTCTGGCTTAGATATCACGAAAAAAATAGCACATAACCAGATAAATCCCTAGAGATTACATTAACACAGATGCTGAAAGGAATAACTTTGAGTGAAAGTCATCATGAACCTAGACACACATAAAACTTTCTTCCACATATACTTTTCTCTGCTAAAACAGAGCTTAGACAATACATTGCCAGTCACTTCAGAAAGAGTTCATTGCTCATTGTTGCTTTATGTTAATTTCACTTTGTAAAGCCCTTTCTGTTAAGTGATATGGGCATTTATGAGTAATTTTCTGATCTAAAGAGGAAAAGCACTAGCTACAAATGCCATCATCATTTCCAATGCAAAGGATTCAGAAAATGTGAATCTTTCGTTTTAAGAGGACCTTAAAATACACACTGGAGCTACTGAATATAGCTTTATATACTAATGAAAAGTTGTTACTGATAATTTCAACAAGAACTAATGAAATCATTAGCACTGAGAAATTACACATCTATATTTTGCAAAGAACCCATACATTCACTTTTTCAGCAATTCTTATTTGGAGACATCTTACAGGAATTAGCCTCCCTTTTTTCCCAGCTTTTTTTCATATAGTTACCACAAGCAATAATTACTTATATATTCAAAACTCATTTCTCTGACCAAGAGAAGGCAGTTAGTTGCATGTCTGTAGGGCATAACCCTGGCCTGGAAGTTATGAGAAGAGCCTTGGCGTCCCCAGTGCACCTCACAAAACTTTCCACAAGGCTCACCATCTCTACCCTCCTGGGGTTCGACTAGAGCTGCCAACACAGATCTGGGCCCACAGTACCCTGTCCACCACAATGAAGTTTAGCAGCAGATAAACCAAATACCCTCTTGTTCACATTGCTTCACTAGGAAGGCTGTAAAGCTGCATTTGCTTTACTGACATGGTTGTTTCAACCTACTTTTTCCCTATCAGCACATGATACCATATTTAATATAACACTAAGTTTGGAGTGATTTTCACACAGCACAGAAAAAAATTATGAGGGGTAAATTTCAAGCACTTCCACACAGATGGCAATGCAGTATGAAAAACTATTCCATTTTACCACACTCAGATAAGAAAGTATAAATGTCAAATAAAATGGAGACTTTCCTCTGAGGAAAAGAAAAACATTTAAAAAAAAAAGCTAGAAACCAATGTCTTGATGGAGCTTACCAACACCCATTTGCTACTTGTTATACAATCCTCCTTACTGCAAGCCAGTGGGTTGATTCACTGGAATGTGTCACTCCAAACTGCTATATTTTGCAATCTCTTACTGCCATCTTATGCCATTTTTTGTCACTGCACAACCCATGACATTGTCAAAGAAATGTTTTCTTAGCATTGTCTTTCAGAGGTGTTTGTTGTCCTATCAGCTTGTTATCACCTGGCCCTCATTTCTGCATCACCAATTCTGCAAGAAAATATTGAACACTGAATTCTCTTTGAAGTGGATGAGAAGGAAGAACCCCCAGTACCTTTGAGGATGATGTTAGAAAGGTTAATAACAAGCTCTCCCCTTCAAAACTATTTCTTGAGTTGCTCATTGCTTTTCAGACCTATGGCTTGATTGTCATGTACACTGATTGACTCTACATTTCCCATTCCAATACCTCACAGGGACTACAAAGTAAATGAAGAAATAAAAGATTGCCTTAAAATTGAAGAATACAGATTCACAGCGTACATTATTAACACAAAACTAAATTACAAAAATTGCTGATTTAAACAGCATTACATTACAGAACACCAAAATGCATGCAGTTCAAGAAAAAACAGTGGTCTTAACGGATCACAGAATATGTTGAGCTGAAAGAGACCCACTGAGTCCAACACTTAGCCCTGCACAAGACCATCCCCAAGAGTCATGCCATGTGCCTGAGAGTACTGNCCCTCCCTGCCTTTGAGGGAGTCAGCAGCTCCTCACAGGTTTGTATCATCTGTAAACTTTCTTAGTATTTCTTCCAGTCCCACATCCAAATCATTTACAAAGATGTTGAAGAGCACAGGGCCTAAGATGGACGCCTGCAGAACCCCACTAGCAACAGGTCTCCAGTCCAATGTTACTGNACACCACTTCATGCCATTCCCTTGGGTCCTGTCACTGGCCACCACACAGAAGAAACCAGTGCCTGCTCTTCTTCTCCTCATAAGGAAATTGTAACTGCAGTGGGGACTCCTGCCTCCCGTCAGTCTCTTCTCCAGCCTGAACAAACCAAGCGACCTCAGCCGCTCCTCACACAGCTTCCCCTCAAGACCCTTCACAATCTTCATTGCCCTCCTTTGGACCGTCTCTAATAGCTTAATATCTTTCTTATATGGTGGTGCCCAAAACCGCCACAATATTAAAGGTGAAGCCACACCAGTGCAGAGCAGAGAGGGATGATCACCTCCCTTGACTGGTTGGTGATGCTTTGCCTGATGCCCCCTAGGACACAGTTNTGACCAATGACTGTGCTGTCCTCCGGGTGTTTTTCAATACCTCCTGGAATAATCTTCTCCGTAACTTTCCCAGATATTGAAGTGAGATCGATAGGCCTGTAGTTTCCAGGGTCCCGTTTCTTGTTTCACTTTTAAAAGATGTTCGTTTTTTTCTCTCAAAGACTACACTAAATGACATTTTGAAATTCTATGAGTGTTATCGTTTTCCATTCCACATTTTTCTTCTGAACCTTTTTTATTTCTTTTTTATATAGATAAATATAAAAGAATATAATATAAAGAAATTTTTATATTTCTTTTCCATATCTTTCTTAGAGTTTATGTGTAAAGGTACACAGATAGTCATCTTACTAGCAAAATATAAAAGTTCAAGAGGGTTTTCTTCTTTTCTGGCCCCATCAACTATAACTCTAACTGTAGATTTTTCCCCTGCAATCTCTAAAAATGCTCAGTTTTAGTTCTGCTCTTGACATTGATAATTAGACTTTAATCAAAAAAGTATTGTGTGGCCGAGGTATTAGAGCAAATAGATTCATTTCTCTCCTGTTCCCTTCTCCCACTCAGTTGTAATTGAGTTCTTGTTCCTGCACTGATGAAAATTAAAATAGAGCTCATCTTCTCAATACAGTCAGTGTAAACAAACCTTCCAATTCACAGCAATTTCTGCAATCATATTTTATGCCACATAAACTCCATTTTCATAACATGCATTGACTCAACCGTTCCCACCTACTGTAATCCCACAGCACAATGTTGCAAAACAAGTGACATTTGTACTTATTTTTCAATATGTGTTACAATAACTCCTTTCTAACACACTTCAGTGATCACTCTCAAAAATGATACAATCAAATGAGAGACGTATTTCATTGTTTGGCTTTCCCTATTACTGTTGCAATTACTATATTTCACTTAATGCATCCACAGGAGAGTTATTCAGTGATGTAGGACCTTACAGTTTAAAAGTAAAATTATCTTCTTCTGTGCTCAGTTTCCTGAGAGACAAACATTACCCCAAAAAAGGACAAATTGGATGTCATGTTCTCCAGCCTGCAGTACCACATCCAACACTGGGGTCCCGATCACAGGAAGGACCCAGAAACAGGAAGACCTGTTGAACTGAGTCCAGATGAGGGCCACAAATATGATCAGAGGTATAGAACATCTCTCCTATGAAGAAAGGCTAAGAGAATTGGTATTGTTCAGCCTGGAAAAGACAAGGTTCTGAGGAAACCTTATAGCAACCTTTCACTACCCAAAGGGGGCCTACTGGAAAGGTGGAGAAGAATTTTTTTAAAGGACCAGTAGTGATAGATCAAGGGGTGATGGTTTTAAACTGAGAGTAAGTTTAGATTGTATATTAGGAATATTTTTTTAGGTATATTTTTTTACTGGCAGGGTTGTGAGGCACTCGAACAGGTTGCCAAGAGAAGTTGAAGATGTTTCATTCCTGGAAGTGTTCAAGGCCGGGTTGGATGGGGCCCTGAGCAAACTAGTCTAGTGAAAGGTGTCCCTGTCCANATGATACAATCAAATGAGAGACGTATTTCATTGTTTGGCTTTCCCTATTACTGTTGCAATTACTATATTTCACTTAATGCATCCACAGGAGAGTTATTCAGTGATGTAGGACCTTACAGTTTAAAAGTAAAATTATCTTCTTCTGTGCTCAGTTTCCTGAGAGACAAACATTACCCCAAAAAAGGACAAATTGGATGTCATGTTCTCCAGCCTGCAGTACCACATCCAACACTGGGGTCCCGATCACAGGAAGGACCCAGAAACAGGAAGACCTGTTGAACTGAGTCCAGATGAGGGCCACAAATATGATCAGAGGTATAGAACATCTCTCCTATGAAGAAAGGCTAAGAGAATTGGTATTGTTCAGCCTGGAAAAGACAAGGTTCTGAGGAAACCTTATAGCAACCTTTCACTACCCAAAGGGGGCCTACTGGAAAGGTGGAGAAGAATTTTTTTAAAGGACCAGTAGTGATAGATCAAGGGGTGATGGTTTTAAACTGAGAGTAAGTTTAGATTGTATATTAGGAATATTTTTTTAGGTATATTTTTTTACTGGCAGGGTTGTGAGGCACTCGAACAGGTTGCCAAGAGAAGTTGAAGATGTTTCATTCCTGGAAGTGTTCAAGGCCGGGTTGGATGGGGCCCTGAGCAAACTAGTCTAGTGAAAGGTGTCCCTGTCCATGGCAGTGGAATTGGACTACACAATCTTTAAGGTCCCTTCAAATCCAGGCCATACTGTGATTCTATGGTTTGTCCCCTGTGAGAATCCTCTGCTCTGTTCTGTGGCACACCACAGTGTGGTGAAATCTAAACAGTTGCAAGTTATTTCATTCTGCTTACTTGCAGGAGAAAGAGTAAAAAATCTACCCTTGAAAATTCCCAAAACATGCCAGATTGGTATAAACAGAACCATATGGTTGATCTCCCAATTATCTATTTTCCTTCGTATTTGTATAACTCCCTGTGGTCTGTATTTTTAAACATAAAAGTTCTAATTCACCATTTCAGGTGCAAAACAGGATCCCTACTGTAAAATAGGGATATTAGTCATATTCAAGGTCATTCCAAATATTGGCTTTTTTTTTCTTCACAGATGCTAAACTTAGTTAATTAAAGATCTTAATACAAAAAGAGGAAGAGTAAATATAGAGAAAAGTGTCACGTATTATCAAGGCAAACTTGTTTCTTACTGACAACACTGGTCTTCTAAAAACTGGAGGGAAGTACAGTTAGCAGATATGAAGTCCATTTATTACTAAAATATAATAAAAAATACTCCGCTGTTTAAACTAACTGTAGTGGCATAGAATCATCAAATAGTTTTTTTGGAAGGGACTTTTAAAGGTCATCTAGTCCAACCCTCTTGCAGAGACACCTTTCACAAGATCAGGTTGCTTAAAGCACAATCAGCCCTTGTCTTGGATGTTTCTAGAGATTGGGACACCAACCACATCTCTGGAAAACCTGTACCATTGTTTCACCACTCTCCACAAAAAATGTTTTCCTTAGGTTTAGTCTGAATCTGCCCTCCTTTAATTTAAAACCATAACCCCTTGTACTATCACTACGGGCTCCGCTTAAAAGTGCTGCTAAATACTGGAAGACTGCTACCAGAGCCTTTTCTTCTCCAGGCTGAACAATACCAACTAACTCAGTCTGATATGATAAGTATGATACATTTTTATGTGCTGAGGGGACTGAGGCTATTGAGAGGGGAATTCAACTTCAAGCTTGGTCCACAGACATTATAATACAGAGATCAACAATAATATAAGTTGCCAGCTTAACTTCAATAGCAAGCAAACACATATTCTAAAGGAAAGCTGACGCATTTCTAAGGCTCAAGAGTATTCTACACATTCCTAAGTGCACATAAAGTACCCATGGAAATGCCCATGGAAATTTTAGGTAAAAATAAAAGTTCAAAAGCACAGAATAAAATAAAATTGTCTCTCTATTGCAATTTAAAAAGTAAAATTTATTGTTTGGGAAGAAAAAAAGGAAATAACACTCAAGTGTTTTTCTATGTATCTTGCTAGGCTTTGGAACTGATCCTAATTATTTTTTTATTTTACATAAGTGCTTAAAAATGTTAGTCTCTCAGGGTTACTAATGACAATGCCAGTCTGCTCCACTTCACAGATACTTCACAACTGCTCAAAACTTTTTTTTAGAAATCATTCACTATTACTTCTGAGTTAATCTTACACTTAACATAAGAGCATTATTGCAGATCTCCAGATACATAGTCCAGACATGCTCACAAATGTTCTTATGAGATGCAGCTTTCAGATTATAGATCTCTCTACCTTGTTAGAACTATCAACCTGATAATATCTGTTCTGACAGCTCTTTTTCTGCCATCCCTTTTTCTGGCATTTGCCATGGATTAACCCACTGTTTCTGCAAGTCCTACCTGTTCCATTTTCTCTCCCTGGTGCTTAGCCATTTTTAACTAATAAAAAGTCTCTAGAGGTCTTAAAAAACATTTTTACAAGTGACTTCCTGTGAACATTCCTGACTGATCTTTGAACTGTGATTTGTTTTTTCTCCTGCTTACATTTTCACTAACCCAGTTACTGTTGCAATTGCAGTGGCTATTCTAAAACTGTCTCAGACATTTCTTTAATATTAGGCTTAACTTTTCATAGGGAACAGAGTTAGGGTTTCTAGTGAAACCTATACTGAGGAAGGACATGAAGATAAAAGTGGTAACACACACAGTGAATTTAGTCCTACAAGGAATTCCAGAAATCTGGATCTAACTTTCTCAATTTTGAGTAGCATATGGTTCTGAAAAGATAACAAATCTGGCTTACAGGGGATATTTATTCATCCTTACAGAGAGATTGTCAGCGCCATACAAGAAGTGAGTGACCAACCTTTTTTTTTCCTAAAAGCATTGTAAGGAATAACCAGGTGATACACAGGTACAGCATAGGGCTTCTGTTCATTAAATGACACACATGACAAAAGAAAGACATCAGTCAACATGACTTCTGAAAATTGTCCTTTCACAAAAAAAGTATTTGACAGCAGCTTTAACAGAAATTTCCTCATCACACACATTCTAAACCTCAAAAATCTGACCTCACTAAGCAAATCCATCTCCATTTCTAAAATTCATAATCAATTGAACACTTCACTTCTACCATACAGAAAATTAAAGATCACACAGCATTGAATTATGAAGTGCAAAATTCCTATGGGATTTCACTGTATATTTCTGTCTTTCACAAAAGGCAAATAATTTTTAATCAATGATTAAAACAGAATAGTAAACAGTAAATAGTTTTTTTAAACATAAAGCCAAATTTGGCTACATTATACTATCCCAACAGTTCTTGCAAACCATTATTGATGATTCCTTGATAAATACTATTTAACATCTTAGAGGATGTCTGTTGATATTGTCACATATTTAAGTAAATCCTCTACAAACATCTGGTCTAAACAAACAACCAAAAAAAAATTAAGTACCCCTGTGACAGACTACTTTCAAAAGCACTTAACTCCCTATTTAATGAAAGAATTTATTTCTGAGGAATATACATTGATAATTTCCACTGCACTCATTTTCCATTTTGTATTGTTTTTCTGAAAGCCAACAGTGCCCAGAGTTTATTCATGTAAACTCTCAAATTGATGTATGTTAAATGACTAAGCACCAATATTTCTGGATTCAGTTACAAGTTTCTTCTTTGTCTTGTCATGTAACTTTGATCAAAGTCAGTTACACTCAAAATTTTATCTACTTCTGATTGTCCCTGCTGAGAAACATGGAGAATCATCTCCAGAGGTAATGAATACTTAACAGGTTTAATCCATTTCATTTGAAGCTTTAAGTGTTCAAATCTGGAGAGACATTCAAATTCAAAGGCAGAAAAGTCCAAAAGTCACAAAGTGTGCAGAAGTCACCAATATCTCTTAAGGTAGATAGGACAAGATTAATAAGGGGAAAAAAGACAGGGCTTCAATTTCCTTAGTACTTCTCTTTCCTGATACCTCCAAGGTATCTTCAACTGACTTGAAAAATCAGGTCTTGATGTCTTTACATGTCTTGTTTTTATCTAGGAGAGTATGGCAATATTTATCTGTATCATGTAACACAGATTTTCCAACACTTGCAATGTGAATTCTGAAGGCTGCAAGACCTTGTATAAATATACAGTATCATTCCAGCCTCTGCGCTAGACTGCAGATTTCAGGTAATCAAAACATAATGTACCACAAATGTAAACAGTAATGTCAAATTCAGAGTCCTTCCCAAAAATCATCGTCCAAACAAGACCAGATATACAGAGCTAGTTACTGAGCTACTCATTCCATAGTTGCTTGGACCACCCGGGAAAACAAGCTGAGAGACATCTCATGAAGTTCAGTAAGGTGAAATGCCAAAACTTGTATCTGGGAAGGAATAATGCTGCATGCTGGGGCCTGACTGGCTGGAAAGCAGAAAAGGAATTGAGAGCTCTGGAGGACAGGCAGATCATGCACCCACGTGGCAAAGAAGGCCAACTGCATCCTGGGCTGGATTAGGGGAAGCATTTTCAGCAGGTCAAAGGAGGTGATACTTCCCCTTTGCTCAGCACTGGTGAGACACGTCTGTAGTGTTTCCTGGATTCTCCAGTACAAGGACATAATAGCGAGCTCTGTCTACCGGAAAGAGTGCAAGAAGATGATGAAGGGACGGGAAAGGCTGAATGAGGAAGGGCTGAAAAAGGTGGAACTGTAGAGCCTGTAGAAAAATGTATTAAAATGCAGAAGGAAGACAAGGGAGCCAGACTGTTTTCAGTGATGCCCTGTGACAGGACACAATGGACACAGATTAAAAAACATGCAACTCCTTGTGAACCTAATGAAACACTGTATTTTTACTGGGAGTGTGGTCAGATATTGGCTTGGGTTGCCCAGAGAGGTTCTGGAGTCTCCATCCATTGAAATATTCAAAACCCAACTGAACATGGCCCTGGGCAACCTGCTTAGGATGATCCTGCTTGGGCGGGGGATGGACCTCCTCTCAAGAAGTCCCACCTCAAGAACTGTGACTTTCTGAGAAGCCAAACTGCACACTTTTGCCTTTCCTAAGAAGAGAGAAATATCAGCATCAGCAAAGCCAACCCCTGCATGGAGAATCAGCATTATTAGCACTAGAATGGGTTTTAATCACCTCTGCCTAGGCTTTGCCACCACCGGTCCTTTGTGTCCTGTGGCACAACAAAACCCAGTGTCTCTCTACAGACTGCAATTCTGTCTCTTTCTGCAGCATTCCTCCTCACCGTCTCCAGATCTTGATATGGGGGAATATATGACAACGGATCAAAACTGGCTGAAACAGGGTAGGTTTCCCTCAGAGGGTGTGTGTACCTACGTACACCTCTCCCGCCACAGCTCTACTAATGGCTGCAGCCCAGCCGTTTGCCTCTACCCCCTCCCACCACACTCTGCCTCAGTCAGCCTCACGACGGGATGCCCTGCCTCAGAATCACAGAATCAGCTACATTGGAAGACCATCGAGTCCAACGTGTGACTGAGCAACACCATCCCAACTAGACCATGGCATGAAGTGCTACATCCAGCCTTTCCTTAAACATGTGCAGCGACTGCGACTCCACCACCTCCCCCGGATAGTCTGTTCCAATGTCTAATCACTCTTTTTGTGAAAAAATTCCTCCTAATGTCCAACCTGAACCTCCTCTGGCACAGCTCAAGACTATGTCCTCTCATCCTGTCATCAGTCACCCTCCTGGCAGGATGCCCTGCCTCTGTCACTGGCACGGCGGCGGCAGAGGGACCTCTCAGGCAACTGACAACAGGACGAGAGGACATGGTCTNGGGACGCGTCGGGCCCCCGGCGCCGGCCGGGCGGGAGGTGCATGTGAGGGGCAGCGCGGAGCTGAGCGCCCGCCCGGACCGGGCGCGGGTGTCGCTGCGGCTCGGCAGCCGCAAGGAGGCAGCCGGGGCGGCGCGGAGCAGCGTGTCCCGCCGGCTGGAGTACATCGCACACAGCGCCCGACAGCGCGGCGTCCCGGTGAGCCCGGGGCACCCCAGCGCGGAACAATGGNCTTAAGCTGCACCAGGAGAGGTTTTCCACAGAAAGCTCTGCACTGAATTTTTTCACAGGGAGGATGATTAGACTTTGGGATGGGATGACCGGGGTGGTGGAGTCACCGTCTGTGGAGGTGCTTAAGGAAAGCCTGGAGGTGGCACGTAGTGCCATGTCTTAGTTGACATGGTCGTGCTGNGGGGCAGTTCCCGCACCCGCGGCCTTGTCTGCCTCTGCGGGCAACCGGCGGGATGCGGTGCTTTCCTGCCGGGACGGCCCCGTGGGGAAAGGAGGCTGCTGAGGGCCCCGGGGACGGCGGAAAGCGGGGGAGTGACAGGGTATGGAGCTCTCGGCCCGGCGGCTCGGGAGCCGCGGGGGCACTGCTGGGGAAGGCTGCGCTCTTTGGAAGGTTGCAGCTTTGTCGGCCTCTGCGGAAAAAAAAGTGGAATGTCGCTACCTGGTCTCTGCAACAGGTTGCATGTTTTGCACGTGAAAACCATCCTGCTTCCACTGTTTGATAGTGTTGNTGATCGCAGAGGTCTTTTCCAACCGAATCGAGTCTTTGATTCTGTGCCCTCCGTCTCGGTGCCGATCCCGGCTGGACCAGCTCGCCCTGGCGCCCGCGCGGCGGCGCTCGGGAGCGGGCGGGCGCTGTGACGTGGCGGCCCAGGGTTGCCGCGGTGCCGAGGGGCCACCGCTAACACGGCCATGGCGCTGCCGGCGCCGCTNCTGTTTGATAGTGTTGGAGTCACCGACCCTGGAGGTGTTTAAGGAAAGATTGGATGTAGCAGCACTGGTGGTGTTAGGTCATAGGCTGGACTCAGTGGTCTCGGAGGTCTTTTCCACCTTAATGGATTCTGTGATCTGGTCATGTAATACGGCATCCTGCCGAGTATGTGGATGAAACTGATAAAGAGTACACAGTAACATAACTTGAACTGTTCTTTTGTGAGCACCATAGGTTAGCGGCAAGCACCCATTGAGCTCTTTTCTCTTTCTTTTTCCTTTTCCATTTAAGTAGAGAGGCTTTAACAAAACATGGGATGTGATCAGGATAGCTGAAATGACAGAAGCCCCTTGTGGACTCAAAAGGTTTCCGTACCATAAGAAGTTTTTTGGCCTCAAGAAGTAATTTTACAACAATGAAAAATGCATAGTCTTGCCTCTAAAGCTTTGTCCACACAATAAATGCTCCATAAGGGAGATAATTGTCCTAACAATTGTGCTAACGATGTGTTTTGATTTTATAAAACACTTTTGAAGACTGTTCCACACTTCAGGCTCTTAAAAACAGAACAAAGCTGATATTTGATGGAATAAGCGGTTGCTTTTGAAAGTTATTTACTGTTTGAAGTTCCCCAGGAAGTCTGTGCTTTTTTAGTGTATTTACAAATGAGCGGGGGAAAAAGGAGATGACAGAGTTTGCTATCAACACCGGATTATCTAATGGAGTAAAGAAGAAATGCAGAATAGTTTCCTGATACTACATGTTACAGTGTAATTCAGTGTTAGTGAATGCAAAATAGGAGAGTAAGTTACTCAGCCTAAGTGGTGGTGGTCCCACAGTGAAATTGCATGCCCATGTCTCAGATGCTGCATGCATTTGAAGATGAGTGCTAACTCCAACTGTTTTTTCCCCAGCAAAATAGGATTTACTGTTTTCTTTTAAAACTGTGATGCTGTTGCTGTAATACCTGTAAAGTGTTTATTCAGGAATAAATAAGGCAATAAAGAAGACACCTTGACCCCTGATTTACAAAAAGCTCATATTGCAGCTCTGGGACTAGATGGCAAGGAGACATGAAGGGATTGCTACATGATCCTCCTCCCTGTGTTTTTCCCAAATGCATGGCTGGGTTCGTGTCCATCACAGGGAGCATTGCAGGTTAAATGCCTTTACTTAAATGCCTTCAGTTTCTATTAAGGAGTGTAAAGTCTGGTGGATTTTAAGAGGAACAGGAGAAGACAACACGATTCAACATACTTTTTTTTTTTAATTAGTATAGAAAATTATAAGCTTTGTTCCCACTCCCATGGTGAGCTGTCAGATCATGGGATATTTTCATACTGGCTGTAATTAAATAGCTCCTTAGATAATGTCTAGATTAGAAAAGATAGTGGCAGGTATTTACCCTACAGTGGACCTGAACAACTGACGTCCAGTTTTGGTCCAGTTTTGGTACGAGTCTGATAGATTTGGGATAGGACAGAGCATTCCACACACGGTGGATGGCACACAGCAGGAGTAGACAGGATGTTGAATAGGTGAGCATGCTTTAGAGGGGCTGCACACACCACTCCAGGCTAGGAAAAATAATTGTAAACTGAAGTAGGACCTGGACAAATAAATGGTTTTATTTGGGTATATACACTGAGGGTCAGAAGTGTAATGTGAGCAGGCAGGCAGTGATGGTGTAACCTCAGTGGAGAGTGGGTGATTTTTACAATGTAAGAGCATTCAGTGTCCTGTTAATAGTTATGATAATTTCACATTAATCTTTTTCTGTTTCAGAGATGCTGTGTGTTGCAGAATGGAAATGTTCTTTCCACTTAGTTGAGAGACTGTGAAAAGCTGCTTAAGTTGTGGGTTTGTCAGTGTTAGCAAAGTGTTAGCTCTAGGGAACTCTGAGAAAAACAACATGAAGTTATTTTTTTTCAGAGTAGTTCCCCATGGTATAATTTTTAGTGCTTTGTTCCATCCAGTTTTAAATCACTCCATTGCTGGAGCTTTTATTTGCCTTGCAGCCTTTCTATTAACAACTCTCACTGCTGGCAATTTGTTCTTAAATGCGTTTGATAACTTCACTTGTAGCTAATACCATTCTAGACAAATGCAAAATTAATCTCTCTTCACGATCTCCATATGGTTCTAGTTGCAAGCTTATCTAAGGCCTCTTTAGAAATCATCTGGCTATGCTATATATTTATTTTAATTAATCCACAGAACAATTTCCTTAACCCTTTTTGTTCCTGTCACAGGAAGTCGTGAGATCGGAAGTGCGTAAACTCTGCAACAGTAGGAGCTTCCATTCGCAGCTTGTCAGGATGCCTGGAGGCAGGGCCTGATTTCCATATACATTTACACAGGATTTTAATCAGAAATGGATGCACATAGTGGCATTTATTTATAGTGTGCTGTAAGTCTATGCAGCTCTTCAGAACACAGTCTGTTTCAAGGGCTGCAGGGAAAGTAAAATTAATGGGGAAACCAATATCCCTTACTCAGCCCAGCTGCTCAAAAGTAACATTTTTTTCTTTTTCTCTAGAAGCAAACTGATATTATATTTATGACCTATGATTTATTTGGGGAGTGGTGTGGAGATTACACTTGTTTTCTTTAATTGCTATATCTAACGATTGACATTGGCCATCTTGTTTAAAAATAACCGTGATGATATTTATTGTACCTGTCATAGTGTTATTTAACAAAACAAACAAACCAGCTCACAAATTATATCCAGTGGGCTCTGGGTTAGAGTTTGTCTGTACTGGGATATATCCTTGGATATATGTGCAATATTCTCCATATATCAAAACTTTTATTCAGGAGTCACAGTTATGGATGCATATTCGTATTGTCAGTTAAATAAAATTTTGAAGTTTTGCTCACTCAGTTACAAAATCCTCCAATGTCAATATATCCTTGAATGGAAAAGATTTTGCTTTTGATGTAGTCTATGCCTTGATTTCAGTTTAAAATTCTATTGGCTCCTACCTGTCTTTTCCATATCTTTGTCTGAACACAGTGCCAAATGGGAACAAAGTAACAGAAGATGTATCACAGGAGGCCACCTTGTTATGACTTCAGCAATTATTTCGTTCATTTATCTTCAGTAACACACGCAGCTACTGTCAAATCTGGTGGGAAAAATTAGCTGTGAGGGAAATTTTGTAGTAGATGTTACAAAATGATCCTTCAGTCCATGACACTGATCCTGCAATAGCGCCTGGAGCCACAGGATGGCACTGTCCTTAAATACGCAGGAACCTTGGGAGGGCACGGCCAAATTCCAAGACTTCAATCTGCTCAGCAGGAATTTATTTTTATTTTTTAAAAAAAGATTAAGGAGAGGGGAAAGGAGAAAAAAATAAAGGCTTTTTTTTTCCCCATGTTTACTATACAGTTGTAATACAGCATATGTTATGGAAGTGTGTATTTTCTGTGTGGTTATTTCTATAACATATGTGAGAGCTCCAGGAAAAAAAAATCTTTTTTGTCATTTGTAATTGGATTCTATCACGAACATTTAGATCTCCATTTTGTAAGTTAAATGAGCTGTTGCTGCTGGACTGTCCTTATCACTCTTTAGAAAACCGTAGCCAGCCACGTGAAAGGAGAAAGACAGTTTTTAGTGTCTAACACTAAAGGACATGATCCTTGCCCTTACTAGAAGAGATTATCCAAAAACAGGACTGTTGTGCTTAATTTGAGCACTGCCAATCAATCATAAAATTGAAATGTCAAAATCTGTTTCTTGTTGGGTGCTATACAATGTAATTTTCACGTAATATTTTAAAAGGAAAATGCTTCTCATGGTTAATGTGATTTACATAAACTTATGCTTACATACTACATGATAAACTTGAAGATTTGAGCCTCTGTAGGAAATATTCTGACACAAAGCATCTTTTGGAATGTTAATGCTGAAAGCAAATATTTCCTATGAAAATAAATTTAGTAAGTAAAACTTTTTCTGTGATTGAAAGGCTTAGTATCCACTTCTCTAGTTCCTGGCTATTAAATGCAAAGTTACATTCACAATTAAATTTTAAGCTGTGATTTTTGCCTTGTAGTAATTTTAAATAAATTGTTAATACAAACTGTTTACTGCAGAGTGAATTTGGTGCAAGAAATGTGATTATTAGACCACTAACAAGCTGGTCAAATGTGTAACTGGATTTATTCTGTATCTCAGTGATTCAGTATCTTATATATAAATCTTAGTGGATTTGCTAGTGCTCGGGGCAGGCATTATGTTGACTAATGTAGCTGCTGTGGATGCAAAAGTATCACTGGTGGAACAGCCTTTTTTAAGAGTTACATTCTGCCGGAATGTTCAGTCATCATTCACGTGACCTCTCTACAAGCTGCTACTGTTAAAATATCTTAAAATAGGGGCCTGAAAAGCACTTCTCACACACTTTCGAAAACAATTGAAGCTTCTAGTTTTGTGCACCAAGTGAATTTGCAGTTACACACTAATACACACAGCTTCTACCTAGCAACCACTTTTAAGTTCTCTTGAAGTAAATAGCAACAAAATTACTTTATAGAGCTACTGTATCATTTATTTTAAATAATGCCAAGAAGTCTTTAACATCCAACTGAAGATATTTGCATGGAAGTATTAAAATTCCTGTTGCAAAGTCATAAGTAATATACTAAAACAATTCGGCTTTTAGAGGACATCATGTACATACAGTTCCAAGAGATGCTTCCTTTCTGTCTTTTAAGAATATATCTCTCTATTTTAGGAAGAAAATATGACTGTAACAGAGGATTTTAGAAGAGAAGAAAATACTTACCAAATGGAAGCAGAGGTATGTATTTAACCTAACCAAAAATAAAAATAAAACAAAAGAAGCGTAGCAAGGTCCGATGACAATTTGCAGACTGTCTTTCCTCAGGCCAAGGAGCAAAGAAACTATTGAAGGACTGCAGTTTATAGCAGAGTTCAGCTGCACTCTTCTGTTGTGTGCAGAACTTGTTTTCTCTCCCTGTAATATAGTAAGAATTGTTTTCTTCTCAGATTAATGTGTGCTTTTTAAATGTTACATGATGTTGCAGATGGGTGTACTTGGTTCTGTGACAGTATAAGCAAAACAACAATTCTACATTCTCCTCCACCCTTAGTCCTTCCTGCTTTCTGCTCTTTGCAAGGAATTGGTCAGTTCAGAAACCTACCCCAGATAATTATCCCCTTTTTAGCTTTTTTTTTTTTTTTTTAATTTTTGGTTTTGTCTGTTTGTTTTGTCTTTAGCTCCTTGAACTGTGGGCAATGCAAAGCAAAGGATAAGACTGGATGGGGTGGTGTGGTGTGACAGCCCTAATCTAGATCTGCTTAAACCACAGTTGAACAGAACCTGGATTTTGGTTTATGCTGTACAACTGCCATCATCTTAGTCAAAGTAAAGCAAAGTTAATTGTTTCCTGGGTAATTGTCTTGGGATTCTATAGGTTAAAAGTGCTCTATGAAAGCCAGATATTAGGGGAATAATCCCATTTACTTTGATATCTGCTAGAGGGAGTATATTTTGCACATTCATGCCATGATAAGAAATAAACGTTGTGCTTGAAACATTCACTGAGGGAAATTAAGTGCATTCAACCAAAGGATTTTTTTTAGAGCATACGACTTTAATCACTAGCCAGCAAATTTACAGATTCTTACTAAGTAAACCTGGAAGCCTCCAATAATATTGTAGCTTTTTTACAGAGCTGTGATTTACAGTCCTCTTAAACAGGTTCAGCCTCCTTATTTTGCTTACTTAAAAGCATATTCCCATATAAATAGCACCAATAAATACAGAAATAATTGAAAATTTGGAGAACAAAATTTGGATTTTAAAATGAGCATTAAGATGGTATGCATCCATGTCATGTTCCAAATTACTAATTTCATCATGTAAACACCTACTGTCTTGAGATCTTAAATCACCGTGTGTTTTAGATGACCTGTACTTAAAAAATTATAGAACTATATTGAATTATTATTTAGGCTACAGACAAGCTTAGGATTACAACTTCAGTTTTAAGCAGTAACTTAACCAGTTGTCTGTCTTGTGCTATTAGTTTTTATAATAAAAAGGATTCTATGTGGAAAGCTAATTAATTGGATTCAGTGTAAATTTGTAAGCAGCCTGGACCAGCTGTAATTGCAGTTCAATAGTTATGTGGTTGCCTAGGACCCAGGTGTCAGAACTTGAAGAATCCAGCCACAGTGCTGCTGTTTTGGCTGCACTGCACTTAGGTAGCAGTGTGGTCACTCTTTATACAGAGATTAGTTTCTCCTGGCTTCTTCCTTTATGTATATACTGGTTTCGTTAGTGCAGCTTCATAAAGGAGTGAATTTCCATTGACCAGCATGTTTGCATACTTTAGTAATATAAATTAATTTAAAACTCACTTCCACTTACCTCTGTATTAAGAGTTTGCCATTATATATATATGACCTTGGAAGTCATGTGTTACTTCATTCTATAAACTCTTTTACCCATTTGTCTACTGTAAGAGTTTTTGGAAGACTGAAGAAATTCCCAGGCAAATAGCTATTTTAAAGTATAATGAAGAATTCGAGATGGACCTTCAACTGTAAGAAGATAAATGAAACAAATGAAAATATGCAGAAAAAAATGAAGTTGTGTATGAGATCACAAAGCTCTATCATATCTTAATCGTAATAGTTCGTTTATTGCATGATGTTCTCATGGGGTGAAGACTATGTTGGTTTTATGTCTTTCTTAATGCACTTGCCTCGTTATAAACCTTATAACTTCTTCTCCTTTACAGCTTTATGCAAACCTTGGAATGTCTGTAATAGTTTCACGTACTCTCATATCGCTTTTTTACAGTTTTTAACCATAATAACTGATGAAGTTGGAACACTTCTTTGCATTTTAATGCTTAGGTATCCCCTGTAAATGTAAGTGGAATTTGTCTGACCTAGGTCTAAATGAAAATTGTGGTTTTCTAAGAGGGGAGAACAGCAAAATTCAGCTATTGCTCAGTTGTTTTCTGCCTCTGAGGTACCTCATTAAATACTTCTTTTTTAACAAAAAAGTTCCTGAGTGCCCAGAACTGCCCCAGTATGAGCAGTTTATCTCCTGCTTAAGACCCATAGTTCCTTTGTTTGATCATTCTTTTATTTCATCCCCTTGAGGAAACTAATCTTGTAAATGCTCATGGCCATATGGAAAACACTAAGATAGTCCTCACAGTGAGACTTTTAACTTTCCACAAAATATAGCTATGACAGTTTTCTGGCAAAACATCACAAGGGGATAGATGCTTTTAATATGTATGGCAAGAACTCCCACTGAAGAAAGAAATCTAGGTGTAGCCTCATCTTCAGTCTCCTTTCAAATTGATATTGCACTTTCTAGAAAGTGATTGAAACCCCAAGTTACAGATAAGAATGTGCAGCTGAGGTGAAGATGCAGATTTGGTGCAATTCTGAAAAACAATCATGACCCTTGGTCCATACAGAAGATGGAGTGCCTTGCCACTCTCTCTTGTCAGTTTCTAAGGCCCTGAACTCCACTTTGGCTCAGTTATGTGAAGAGCCAGTGCAAGGATCCAAGTCAGAATGAAATGCAGGTACCATGTGGAGGGGCTGTCAAAGGTAACAAGATGTGAGCATTAACTAGTTCATGATAATTGTCAATAACCACTTTTTATCTTACTCTGTATATGAAGTAGCTCTCTTCTCTCTCACTGAGAGACTCAGCTTCTTTGAGTTGTTTCATTTTCCACAAGGTAAATCTATGGTATGCACACAGGAAGCTGCTGCAGTGCGGCTGGCATGCTGTAACATGGTTTACTGTGCCATATTCCTTTACTGTGGTAGATTGCTGCATGGACTGCAGCAATTACAGGGGTAACTGTACAGCACAGGGGTTGGCAGTAGTTTTCTTTACTGCAGGTTTTTTTCTTCCTCTTCTGTTGAAGCTGTATTAATAAGCAAAAATAAAGAAGTCAAAGATAAGAGAGAAGTTGATCCTGACTTGGGATAAGAACACTGTACTGGGAAGTGAAGATGTGGTTTTAGTTCTTCTAGAAAACATTTGGGACCCAGGATTTCTGATTTCTGAATGCTGTATCATCTCAGCATCATTGCTTCACTCCTAGTGACTGTGCAGTGGCACAGAGAGGCTCCTGTCTGGAAAGTTGCTGTCTGGACAACACTTCCCACAAGGAAGGCTGCAGAGCTCTGGACACAGGGCGGATCATGATGTCTGCTTTGTAGCATTTGGGAAAGCACCTGAATTCCTGATACATCTGCATTTAACGCTTCATATTGTCAAAACCACAGACAGCTAGGTATTTAAATTGATTTTATTCAAGTCCCTGAACTGAAGTGCCCAGTTCTCTGTAGGCACTGCAGTGAGTCTGTTCAGACAACACAGGATTTGGAGCCCACTGCAAGCTGATCTGGGCTAGGCTTAGTTTAATCTTGTGTGTTAGGTTTCTTGATCCTTGTGCTTGGAATTAAAATACAATTGTCCTTCTCACACAGTGTTTTTCACATCATTTTGCTTCAGCTTCTATATAATTGACTCCTAGTAATCTAAAAAGGAAAGAACCAGGATGCATCCAGACACGTGCTCCAAAGAGCACATTCATTCTTTGGATCCTCTACATACCAAGAATGCCATACTTCCTCAGAAAAAAACCAAATTCTTAATCCTCAGTTTTAAACCATTTAATGGAGGTTTTTTCTGTTGCAAACCTAATGATAGTTTCTAGAGGTATACAAAGCCCTGCAAGTAAATGAATGTTGGAGTTATACACAAGACTAGTATGTTTAGCTACCTTGTACATGTCTGACTTTATACTGATTTAAATACAGGTGTTGAATCAGTGGAAAATGAAAAAATTACTCGTGATGTCTGTGTTCACTCACAGGTCTGTATTACATTCAACGATTTTGGAAAAATGCAAACTGTTTGCAATCTACTCATTGAAAAGTTAGGAACTTCTGTTACCATCAGTCCACCTCATTTCTTTCATACACCAGAAGCCATAGACACCCTTCGGTAAGTTCTCTCACAAGCCATGAATTTTACAACCTCAGTTACTAAGTACATAATTTATGCTGTTTGCAATGGGAGCAAATAATCTTCTTTCAAAATTTATTTTGAAAGATTTCAGTATTGAAATATAACTTATAAATTAATGCTGTTCAGCCTATAAGAGCTTTGTGCAAAAGCAGAATGTAATAAAATATTTTCCCACTGATTTCCACTGGAAGTATAATCTGCTGTGAATATTACGGCAACAAAATTAGTCTTTGGTTCCATCTGCATATATACATTTAATCTGTATTTATTCGTAAAGGTGCAAGTGCATTACCAGATAATTCTAAGTACCCTTGCCAATTCCCATTACTCTTGGCTACTGACTTGATGTGGAAAGAACCATGTACAGCATTTCCTCAGCATTGAAACATGCTGCCCTGAAACTCATGATCTTGATATGTTTTAGGCATTGACTATTCAAAGTCCATCTTCTCCCATTATATGTCAGAGGTATCTCCACAGGAGATCAGGAAATCAGACCAGTGAGGTTAAACAGGTGCTAGTATACCTTGCAGCTGGGCCACTGCAATGCCTGGAGCAAGGGTTGAACTCTTGCTCTCCATGACACGGCACAGATGCCTGCAGCATACAGGTGTTAGAAATGCTTGACTGGAGCTGGTCAGGATGCTGACATTTTTTCCACACACTCTCCCCTCAAATGCTCAAGCTATGGCCCAGAAGCTGGGGGAAGGTGATGTCTATGCAGTTACAAAAGCAAGACATTAAAAAAAAATGTTTGGCAGGAACACTTGTACATCAGTTGGCCCTGCTTGTTATTGTGCTGCTGCTTATACCTCTCAGCCGTCAAGTATGTGTTGCTGCTGTTGGAAACACACAGCGGAAAGCTCAAGAAGTCTGTCGATCGTTTGGCCAGTCATTGGGAAAACCTTTATTGATAAAAGAAGAAGAAACAAAAGAATGGGGAGGCCACATAGACAGTTACCTGTCACACTCTCCTGATTCACTGACTCTGCAGGAAAGAATCCAAAGTGCTACTGCTTATGCTTCTTGTAGAGTGTTTGCTGTATTTGAGATAAAGGGAAAGGAAAAGAGAAGAAATTAGTTGCTCTAAAAACTTTCAAATCCTACACATTTTCTTAATAAATTTTTTATGCTTTCTTGTTTTTTATTGTCGCTTTTTACTTTATTCTTATGGTAGCTCTGTCCCCTAAAATTAAGGTTACAATTAATTCTATAAGTACAGTTCACAACTGCTTATCTTATTCCCCTGGCCCCTGTAAAACAGCAAGATATTTGATTCACAAACCCTTTGATAGTTCTGGCTCAAACATTTACACCTTTCCTCCCAAATCTCTAAGGAAATTAATCCTCACTCTGAGTTGTGGTAAACTGAACATGCAGAATGTTCACTTCTATCAAAATTGAGTGTTCAATATACAACATGGTTAGGAATGTTTTATTTTGTCANTTACAAAAGCAAGACATTAAAAAAAAATGTTTGGCAGGAACACTTGTACATCAGTTGGCCCTGCTTGTTATTGTGCTGCTGCTTATACCTCTCAGCCGTCAAGTATGTGTTGCTGCTGTTGGAAACACACAGCGGAAAGCTCAAGAAGTCTGTCGATCGTTTGGCCAGTCATTGGGAAAACCTTTATTGATAAAAGAAGAAGAAACAAAAGAATGGGGAGGCCACATAGACAGTTACCTGTCACACTCTCCTGATTCACTGACTCTGCAGGAAAGAATCCAAAGTGCTACTGCTTATGCTTCTTGTAGAGTGTTTGCTGTATTTGAGATAAAGGGAAAGGAAAAGAGAAGAAATTAGTTGCTCTAAAAACTTTCAAATCCTACACATTTTCTTAATAAATTTTTTATGCTTTCTTGTTTTTTATTGTCGCTTTTTACTTTATTCTTATGGTAGCTCTGTCCCCTAAAATTAAGGTTACAATTAATTCTATAAGTACAGTTCACAACTGCTTATCTTATTCCCCTGGCCCCTGTAAAACAGCAAGATATTTGATTCACAAACCCTTTGATAGTTCTGGCTCAAACATTTACACCTTTCCTCCCAAATCTCTAAGGAAATTAATCCTCACTCTGAGTTGTGGTAAACTGAACATGCAGAATGTTCACTTCTATCAAAATTGAGTGTTCAATATACAACATGGTTAGGAATGTTTTATTTTGTCATAAGAAAAAATATACATTTTATCCTGGTGTTTGTTTGCTCAAGTTTAAAAAGGGCGTCTGTTTTCTGTATGTGTGTTACATGTACAGACATTGAAGTACTCAGTCATGAGGGTAGAGTTTTTTCAACCATAGCTGCATAATGTATTTTGATCCATCATATCTGCTGAAATAGGTTTCGATATGCACCTAGGAGAAAAATATTTCACAGTGAAGAAGCACCCAAATTGGCAATAATTACAACCTGATACTTAAATCATTGAAGTTACTACATTTAACCTTCTGAAAACTCCACATGAGTTTTCAGTGTACATAGAGATACTTTCAGTGAGATTTTCTGTGCATGTTTACCTAACTTCTGTCATCAGGACAGCAGCTTTCTCCAAGTACTCTGCAAATGTTGAACATATTGCGTGAGATGTTACATGCTAGACTTACACCAGCATCAATGCTTAAAATCAGCACTGTTTCTAAATGATTCCTACTCGTGCTGTTGTTAGAGCTATTTGTTATTTCTTTTAGCTGGATTGGTTATCTAATCCAATGAGGCAGCAAGAACAGTGAAGAAGCAGTGGGGGAAATGGTGAAGACACACCAAGGTGGCCTTAGGTACCACAATGTCCAGTATGAAGACACAAACCCACAAAGGGCAATCCAAGTTAAAAGGCTTGTCATGAGGCAAGAAGTCCATAGTGAGTGGCTGAGAACTGTCAGTTTGGAAAGGATTATGACAAATCTAAGCATTTTCTGATCACTCATCTCTTGAGGAAATTTCTGTGCCTGTTAGACTGTAGGAAAGGCTGAGTGAGGGCAATTCACAGATCTTTTGAACTTGAGGTGTAGGCATGACTCACCATCTGTAATTAATCTCAGTGAGACAATTTATAAATACCTGATTTTGTGAGCTTGTTACCATCAGTTCTCCTAATAATCTGCATGGAGAATTAACCTACCTGCAGGTGAGTAAAGCCATCTGATATCTTAAAGGCTAGTTTCTACAAGGTAAATATTTAAGATGAGTTCTCTGTTTCTCCCTATGGAATATAAAGAAAACTGAAAGTAGGCAGCTAACTGACATAATCAAAGATGCATTTTTAGATACACAGAGTGGGCAGAAACCCATTTTACAGTCATTGAGGACAGGGTAGTTTTTGCTTCTAAGTTCAGGCATGTTAACATGTTTTGTATTACAATCAGTGGCTAAAACAGAATGACTGAAATAGGGCTTCTCCCAAATAGAAGATTTAATTGTGTCAAACTGTAATTGAGGGGGATCCTTTATGTGCAGCAGTTTTAAGAGAGAGCATGGAGAGTCTTTAGGCCAGCCTGACTTACACAATTCCTTTATGGGGTTCTTCCAAAGGGCAGAAGATGCCAGTTTGAATCTCATCTTCTTGACTAGATCAAGCATTTCCTATTAGATAAGTGGTTCACCTACTTGTTGTTATTTTAAACACAGACACGGCCCTTATCCACAATTTAAAAGAAGGCATCCACAACAGCACAGGGATCCGTTGCAAAAAGCCACTTGTATGCGGAATGCAAACTGAAGGCTGTTTTCTGGATCAGAATCTCAAATCTAGTTTAAAAATAAGATGTTCTTTGCATAATCTGGAAATCAAAAGCCACTTCCACCCTGATACACAAAGCAGATTTTCTGGCTCCCAAATAGTTTTGCAGTTGAGAAACTCTTCAATCTGGGCAGTAGCTGAGCAGGAGCTGTTTGAAGTGCAGATTTTTCAGAGTAGAATTGAGAAACCAACATCGTTAGATTCGGCAGAAACCATAAAACAAAAGTCTGTCTGCAACAGTCTGTACATAATGGAAATCAAATTGGTGAAACACTTAAAAAAACTCAGCAGTAGGATACTTCAAAACAGGAAGTACTTGAATTTCATCATTTTTCAGCTTCTAAAAACCCGTGCTTGAGAAGTACAGCAGTAATTTTTTTATCTGCTTTCTCTATTAGTTTTCACTAACTTTGCAACCTAGGTAGTAGCAATTAAGCCAAAGTCAGCACCCTTTTAAACAGAGAGGATAATAATCAAGTTGCAACTGAATAAAAAAATAAATACTACCTCTAATCCCATAATAATTGTTATCTCTTCCTCAGAACATAAGATGTAGATTTGGCAAATCCATTTGCTTTGTTAATTAGAATTCAATAGTGAGGAGTATCTTTTAGATCCTGTAAAAATAGAAAGAAAATAAATAGCCTCAAAGACAGATGATGACTAAAGATTACATATTATAATCAGTTAACTCTCAGTAGGCTTACAGAACATAAATTCACTTCATATATACATATAGCCAGTTCATTTTTATGATTTTACCAGTGTCCATTTGGAAAATCAAATATAAAGCAATCGGAACTGCAATACACAAATGTCTTGGCATATCGGAAACATTTAAGAGTCAAGATTTTAATTAGCCTTTTCTCCTGCAGATCTTGCAAGAAACAAGACTTCAAATATCCTTGCTTTTTGTATATAGGTCCCATGATAATCTGTTACAACCCTCCTTCCTTCACAAGTGGCAACAGAACTCTGGAGAGGAAAAGACATTCAGAACATAATGCCACCTCTGACAGTTGTGGTCCTGATCCTAGAGAAAGCTAAAGCAACTTCTATGTGTATATATATAAATCTTCCAACAAAGTAGTACCTATGAAAACAAATCCTGGGTCAGGGTCCCACTGTGTTCATTGCTATCCATAAACATTGCTTCCCACAGCCTAAACACAAAAAAGTCATGGATAAATCCAGACAGCCAGAGTTTATGAAGCAGTGAGTATCGATCAATGTGACAGGCAGTGGCCTCTGCTCAGTAATTTAGTAAAGATCTGAATGTCAAAGGAAGGTAAGGAAAAGCTGGGCTGAAAACCTGGCTGATGTTTCAAGGGGATTTTTAAGGACCAAGTTTAGTAATTGTGTCCTAGGGGTCTGTGGTGGTTTTACCACAAATTCAGTGATTTTTGGAGCAGAGACTCTGAGAGAAGTCACAAACACCCCAAAAATGAAGAGAACACACAAAAAAATCACAGTTTATTTTGCGCAAACACCAAAACCCGACAAACAAAGTACAAAAACAGACAAATCAAATAAATAAATTTTTTCCAGGGCCCTCGTTTGGGGCAAGGACGCTCTGGCGAATAGTGCTTGTCTCTGTCTCTCTCAGAGCCCAGCAAAGAGACTCCACGGTATTTAGAAGGGAGCGTGTGGTCTTGAGGGCCCCTTAGCCTTTACCCTCTGGCCGGTTTCGACTGAGGAGAACAACTTAAGAAGATTACAAAACCGCGCCCCTCCCCCCTTTCCTCCCTTTTAGCCCGAG